>VDFB02040260.1:0-11271 GCA_007258455.2 Sequoia sempervirens | reverse complement strand
CACATGCCATAAAGGGTAGAGGGGGAAGGTACGGCCCAGATGTCCCCCCATTCAACCTCAACTTATTATTATAAAAATAAAACCCTACCGACGCACAAGTTCAGCGATTTGAACAGACATTCAATTTTATTTTATTTTAATATTATATTTATAAATATGTATATATATATATGTATATACCTCTGTGTGGAGTGTATATATATATATATATTTATTTAGTCAAGCACTTTCAGTAGAAGCTGAAAAACAAACATATTTATATATATATATATAATATATATTTATATATATTCACAAGTGTGTGTGTGTGTGTATATATCTATTTATATATATATAAACATATATATAAATCCGATTATTTCAAAGGGGAACAATTTTCCCATAAACAAAATTATAAAAATACTGAACATTTTCAAAGACTCAAATAAATTTCTTTCATTTATTTGTTACCCAACAAATTTCAAAACCTCAAAAGATTTTTCTTTTACAAAACAACACATTCGCCATTTCAAATTTAACAAGCAATGAAAGATTAATAAAGGAACCTGGAGTCCTGTGTTGGCTGAGGAGTTGATGAAACTTTCCTATGATTCCAACCAGCCTTTTTGAAGAGCTCCCCTTTCCTTCTTCAGAACTTCTCCACCAGTTTCTTTGATCGAATTTTTAATCTATATATTTTATTCAAAAGAGCCTTTTTCCCCAGAATAATGAAAGGAAAACAATTTTTATAGAGAAAACCAGAGAGGATGCAATTTTTTACCAAACTAAATATTTTTTTGAAGCTTCTATTAAATTTTCTGTGAATGAAAACCTCTCATTTTTGCTATTAAATAAAAAGATAACCTCTTCTATTTTCGAAAACTTAAAAATTAGGATGAATAGAAATTTTCTATTTCTTCACCCTTTTCAGCCAAAAATCTCAACATTCATTGGTCATTTTTATTATTTTCTTTATTTTTCTATTCGAACTGAACTCTTTAGTTTTAATTTCAATTTTTGCTAATTTACACTTATAGTTCACACATTTTAACTCATTTAATTATTTTATTCCATTAATTATACTCAACTTGCTATTTCCATTAAATTATCTAAATGACAACTTTAAATAATATTAATTACACTTTTCAATTTATTTATCTTTAATAAATCACATAACTTTTAATTTAATACTTTTATATTTTAATAAGACTATTCCAATAACTATTATTAACATTTATTTTAATCATTTAATTATTTAAATTACATCATACTACAACACCAACGTAAAATAAATAACATAAATACACTCACACAAAACAACTATCATAAAATGCAACAATGACTAAGGTCAAAGATGCACAATACCACTAGACACATAATGGGTTCACAAACTTGGGATGGGGTGATTTCCTTTTCATCTCTGTTTCAACTTCATGCACGTTGGGTTAATTTGATGCTTGCCCTATCCTGTCGAAGTAGGTGGAATCGAGACTCTGTTCCTGCAATTCCTACATACAAACAAGGTTGTGTACAACATGTATATATATATATATATTCAAATGCATCACATCATGAGAAGGAATCGCAGAGTAGCAGAGCACTTGCAAACGAGTGGTGCTAAACTATCCCCTCACCAAAGCTATAATAACAACTACAACATCAAGTATAATATAACATTGTTAAACTAAACTGATCACATCATATCATCATAAAATAATTACTAATCTACTGCATCAAAATAAATATTACGAAATCAAAAGCAACCATAATTTCATATCATAATATCCATGTCATCATATAACGTAGCATAGTCATCAAGTAGTCTAAACTATCCAATCAACCAATCCAACCAACAAACAGTAAGCACTATCAAAGTCTCAAAGTGTCAAGCAAAACCAATAAAAATCATGGAAGTCCAAACAGCAATTAGGGTATTACATACACCAAATGTATTGTGAATGGAAGTTAAAAGCAACCGATGCGTCTAGTTTATCACACAATTTTTTTTTTGTCTTGCAAAGAAAAAGATCTTCCATGGGGAGAAAAGGTTGCCATAAAGAGGCATCTTGAATTTAGTGAAGCACTGTAGCAAGTCACCTACACAAATGACAATATGATGAAGCAAACACAATAGATGTTACTATGCATAATCAAGAAATATATGTTGTGTGATGAAATAAGATTCCTATTTTAGTATCTACCCATTAAAAAGAAATGCAAAGAAGACGAGTCATAGCTTAGCTTCAGTGTAAGGAAGCAAGCAACATTGTCAAATTTTTCTCATTCTTACAATTCATTCTCATAAGATGTAATAGATATAAAAAAAACAACAAATAACTTTCACATGTGCGTGATGAAATAAATTACCTATCCTAGTATTCTACCCTTTTAAAGGAAATGTGAAGAAGATAATTGTACCTCAACTTTAGTATAACGATGGTAATTGTACCTCAACTTTATATTATATTATATATATTAGTATACATAATTAAAATGCTAAATAACATAATAGAGATTATATTTCAATGATATATTAGATAATATGTTTATAATATAAAATTAAATATCTAATAGAAGTTAAATGAGATTTAGTATGAGTTAATAAGTTCACTACAATTGAAATAGAGATATAACAAATAATATATAAGTATTTTTGACACTATATAACTAAAGCAGTTTACTTTGTTTGTGCTAAAATGAATACTACATTGTTATTGTATATGTGATTTCCATATATACTATGAATTAATAAATTGAATACAATTTAAATATATAATAAGTATTACTATAATCTATTAACATATATAAATATAACAAATAAAAAATAAAAAAGCACCCCTTTTATTTTGTTTGGAGATACCACTGAGGGGGTCCCCTTTAGCTTAGAGCCAAGGATTGAGGGGTATCCATGTTAAAAAGAACCTTTTAATTATAAAATCCAAACAAAACCAAATCCTTCCACAAAAATATCAACACTCCTAACACAATCCTTCAAAAAATTATTAGTCAAATCTCTACATGTCTTACCCATACATATTGTAATGGGTAAGATGCCCTTTAAAATAATCTATAAATTATAAAATCCATGTCCTAGCAATTTATTGGAACTGAGATAAATAGGGATGAGGGGGAGGTTTGAGATAGCGCTAGAGAGCCTCACTAAATTTCAAGGAATGACATAGGGATGGTAGGGGTCATTAAATAGGGAATCCTCCCAAAATATACACTAGAGAAAAATATAGGTTGGGGGATTTGAACCCCCAACCTCACCTCACCTAATTTCATTCTTCACCACTATACCATGTGTGGTTGCACACTTTTAAAGGGAGGCATATCTTTTAAAAGCCTTGATTTAAGGCTTGCATGTGATAAAAGTGGGTGGAGCCGCCACCCCACAAAGGTGGGCACACATGTCAAGCCCTACACATTTTTTTAAAAGGAGTTTAAGAATAAAATCTTAAATCAATAACACTTTACCCCTAATTTAAAGGATAATCCCTATTTAAAAGGGATAAACCCCTTTAGAAAAGTTATTTAAAAGTATTAAGGGGTTAATATATTAATAAACAAAAAATATCCCCTAATATTTAGGAGAGCCAACCCTTTAATATTTTGAAAGATCAATAAAATGAAGATTTAAATGAGCTATTTAAAAGGCTTTTAGAAGATTTTTAAAGATTTTTGGAGGATTTTAAGGGATTTATTATCCTAAAAAAATTTAAAACACAATAATAACAACTTAAATCTCTTATAATCCCTAATTTATAGTTTGACATCTTTTTAGCCCAGAAACATAATAAATTAAGGGCTAAATAAAATATTAAAAAGATTGTCATAAATTTTAAAAGGGATTTTAAAAGGGCCTTTTAATATTATTTTGTAAGCCCGAAATATAAGGGCCATTTATTTAAATGGGTGTATTATTTTTAGGGGATTTATTGTTGCAATTGAGGATTTTGAAAGATTTACATATGTAAATAGGAGATATGGGTATATTTGCAAAATAATATGGTTTTAGCCCATATTAGCAAATAAATTGCTATATAAAGGGGTGTGCTTTGGCTTGTAGGAAGCAAGTCTAATTGGAGAAATAATTCCAGTGTGAGAATTTTGGAGGAGAAGAATTACAAGGTGATATTATACACCAAAAATTGTAATAGTGAGAGAGATTGTGAGGAATTTTATGCAAGTTATTGAAGCTTGATATTGTAAGAAGGGCATTTTAGGTGCGCTTGGCATTATTAATGAAAGTAGGTCCAACATTGAGAAGTTTTACCCGTAGATCTAGTCCTTTGAAGGATGAATTTCGCGACAAACCTATGTTTGATCTTTCAATAGTTGTCCCATTCTTCTTTCTATCTCTTGTCTTATTTCATTTCAGCTTATTTTTCTCAATTCGCTATTTGGAGTCTCTAATTACAAATATTTCAGTAATTAGTTATATAAATTTATTTTGTAATTTCAATAGTTAAACAACATAGTCATGCAATTCTATTGTGATTGGGGAAAAACTATAATTATGATTAATTTGTAAGTTATTTTGGTAAACCTCTAATTCCGTATCATGAAAGCGACTCAAGATGAAAAAATTTCTTCATGCAAAATATCATCCCCGAGCGAAGCTAACTCAAGATGATAGTTGTCCTCCTACCTCCATTTCCTCCAGCCTCCAATATAATCTTGTTACACTCTAAGTGTCAGATGTAACATTAAAAAATTATAAGATCATCTTAGATGTAACATAGATGAAAAAAGTATAGAAATTATATGTATCCATATTTATTCAATGGATAATGAACTCTTTTACAATATGATCTTATTTCCAATTTACAAAACACATTAAATTTATCTCTCCAAAATATGCAACTTCAACTTTAACAAATAAATCTTTATATCTCTGCTATAATTTCTAGAACACATTAAATAAAATTGACTTCCTAAAAAAAACCCCCTTATTACTCCATTAAAAAATCCTTCTGTCACTTCAAATAGAAAGAAAGGTAATTCTTTTTACTTTGAATCTTCACACAAACATTCACTCAAGAAAAAAAACTTCAATGTAAAACCAAAATAAATGACCAACCTCCAACTTCCTTCAAATTAATCATTCTATACCATTATACCTTATCACTGAAAGCTAGAAAATTAAATTGAAGCAAATTTGGACCTTCACGCCTTGTGTCCTTACATGGCATCAAATTTTCTTTTCAGATGTTTCAGCCCTCTAAATATTTATTCGCCTTTCATACCCACTTTTCTTGCAAATAATCCATATTGAAGACTGCTAGTACAGGAGGCATCCACATAGATATGCAAAACATCAATATCTCCAAGCAATTTTTATTTTGTCTTCCATCCACTTTATAGGCACAAAAATCATAAATGCTCTTATACCAATGTTAGAATAGAGAGAAAGTACACATTAAACCATTGTTGAACAACAATAAAAAAAATAATAATAAATATTATATTTCTTCTAGGTAAATTACAATGTGCATTGCAAATGCTTAAAAAGAATTGCATTCTCATGTATTACATTCCGATTAATAACCACCCAAATTCCCTTACGAGAATAACTTCCCAGAAATTACATTCCCTTGAATAACCACCGAAATTCCCTTATGGCAATAACTTCCCAAAACTAATTAATTTATTTATTACTAACCTAACAACTAATTTTCTAGATGAAAGCTTTAAATTTATAGATGTAAGCTTGAACTTCCAACAAGGAAGTTCATTAAAACTGTCAATGAGATGGGTTGATGAGGCTAAGGGGAATTTTCTTTTAGATTTCATATGAGAAGATTCTTGCTCTATTTTTCTCTAATCACACCTCTATTTTATACACTTATAAATCTTGCCAGGGCAATGGTAGATAGGGAAACACTAGGTAGGACAACTTGTTGGCTTGTGTTGAGAGGGTTCATATGTTGAGTAGACTATTGTGGATTGTTGTTGTTGTTGCAAAAGCATTGAAGGTTAACCAAAGTTCTTTTAGATTCATTAGCAATTGGAATATATTTCCCCACCAGAATTGCCTATATTGGCTCAAATAACTCTTGAGCTCCTCTAGTGAATGCCCTTGCCAATCTATTCCAATGGAATTTAAGAAGTCAGGGATGGATGCAAAATTGTTAGGTGTTGTGGGTGAAGTGAGAAGCAATCTTGAACAAATTAGAGAAAAGTGAATCCTTGGATCGTGGGATATTGTACACCTATTGGATGGATGGGTGGGTGGCCTCAGTTACTAATATATTTCTAAGAATGAGCACTAACCCAACATGGGACACATGCTGCTAGTTAAAACCCCAAAACAATACAGTCCCAAGTGGGTGGAAATGTGTGCTAGTTACAAATGAGGATACATAAATATCTCATACTTTTGTTGGAGAAAGTGAGATAAAGTTAAAATCTCTTACAAGTCTCATTATTGACCTTTTAGGCCTAGTTAATTTGAAAAGCGTGTTTTAGATCATAATCTATTTTTTGATTCTATCACTGGGTTTCTTACTAATCTACATCATTTGAAAGTTATTGGTCTACCATACAATTTGTTGAGTAATGAGATACCCAAGATATGGTGAATGATAGGAATAGAGGATGTATTGGTTGTTTAAAATACATGTGATAGGACTAGTGCAGAATATACTATTGTACCAGGTAGTGTATGCAGTCCTTGTATTTATTTTAAAGCTTTCTTGGTAGACTTGTCATATACCTTTTTTATTAGATGGTTGACCTAATTTGGACAGTAATTTGTATGTGTTGTAGCTTTAATCCAAAAGTTGACTACACAACTAGAGATATATAAGAATCAAGTTGAATTAGAGAGACACTTAATATTTGTCGTTTGATTGTGTGGAATAATACACAAGGCACGTAATTTTGTAGGCTATGGAGAATTATCTCTATCTCCTAAACTATTGGGTCGACATGTTTATGATAGGCCTAGCTATTGTTGTCAAATGCTAATTTTTACCTGCTAAATAGACTAGTAAAACAAATTTTCAAACTAATAACAAGAGGATGCATAAAAGTGAAAGGATCAAAGAGTAGAAGGAGTCCTAGTTGAAAATAAAGTGAAGCAGTGCCTCCAAAGTCTAAAGTAGAATTCTGATGATCTTTGTCTTCAGTGCTGATCTAAGTGTTGATCTTTGTCTCTTTAGTGCAAAGATAAGTATTGAACAAATTATCTCATACATTTGCATATAATCAATATATAGTCGACCGATAGGTGGGTGAGATTGCAAATAAGATATTTGCTAGGTGAGATTGCAAGCAAGATATTTGGTCATTGCTAGTGAGAAAACCATACGAAGGTGGCAAGAAGTAGGTAGGATGCAACGTCTACGAGTAAGGAGTAGTTATTAGCAGTCAAGTTGTGCATTGAATGTCTTTCAATGTAATGCCTTCGTCACGCATTGAATCGAAACAAGACAAAAAAGAGAAAATGAACGCCTCTTTCAAATTGAATACGCCTTCGACATAAATTAGTAGCTATTTTAATGATTAATTATATTCCTTTTAAAATTGTATTTAGTATTCTCTATGAAAAACACATTATGCGGAATACAGCACTACGATTGCTTATTTTACAAGGATTTGTAAAGCTATCTCAATAGTGTCTTTCGTTTAACGAAATGCTGCTAAACACGTGTACACGGAAAAGGGTATCCACTCGTCTTCATTGCGCGTGCTTTTTCAACCTCAAGAGAGAAATAGCGACTCGTTGACCATCACTTCTCTAATCCTCTTCCTATTATCGGCCTAAAATACGCGTATTAGGAGCGTCTTTGTTGCTAGATAAGCGTAGATGTATATTATAAGAGGAAGATAGTTACAAGGAGCTGTTAACTGGAGCAGAGTAGAAGGAAAGCATGAGAAACAGTTAACATTTGGTAGAGAACACGCAGACAATGGTAATCACTAAACCAACTAGAGCAACATCAAAACAACCACACATATCGGCCAGTACAAGCTAGGAAGACTACAAATTCAATGAAGAGACCCTTCCGACCAGGCTTAAATAATTGCTTGGGAGTTGTTGATATAGCAGTGATTGGTGCGGTTCATAGATCTTCATTGTGGAGAGTCGTGCCAAGAGAAGCAAGCTCCTGAGGGTAGTAGTACAGTGAATCTTATTCGGGATATAAGGAACCCCAATGTCCTCCAACGTAGGAATAAAGGGATAATGTTCCAAAATCTTACCATAGTGAAAGGAGGCATCCATGATATTATCCTAAGAGGAGAGCATCGTCTTATCATTGGAAGTGATAGGACCAGATTTGTTCTTGGCTGTGCTTGTACTTTAGGTGTCCGGGGAAAAAATGGTACCAAAGGTCACCTTTGAGGCAATAGAAGATTGTAACATTTGTAATCTTTCAATCTGTAGAGTAGTTTATTGTTAAGTGATACAAAAAAATCGCACACAATCAAATTCAAAAATCACTTAGCAATAAATATTATGGATTGTGGAAATTTGATATCACTTATAGAGTAGTTGTTAAAAATTGTTAGAAATAATTCATATTTAGATCAATGATGGACTGGTCACTAAATGCTTAGTAGTTCAATAATAGAACACTGTAACAACAAATGAAAGGTCTTAGGATTTAGTTCTAGTTGGTTCATGAGTAAAAACTCAACATGGTATCAAGATATTAGAGTTTAGGTATTTGTTTTATTTTGATTTTTTAATATGTTTGGAACATACATTAAGATTTAGTTACAACCACCCATGTTTAATGGGAGAAATTATGACGTATGGTCAAAGAAAATGAAAATTATTTTAGTAACTAATAATTTGTGGGAACTAGTTGTGAATGGATTCACATATGTAACCCTCACAAATGTTCAGAAGACCCAACCAAAAGAGACCAAGAGGGAGGATGCAAAATCCCTAATCATTATTGAAGCAACAACGACAGAGGCTATGTTTCTCAAAATAGCAACTAACTATTGAAAGGAAACATGAAAGATTCTTCAAAACTACAAAGGGACTGACAAGGTAAAGTTAGTCAAATTATAGAGTCTTGGAAGAAAGTTTGAAACACTTCAAATGAAAGATAATGATTATATTCTAAACTTCCATATAAGATTTTCCACCTTAATAAATTAGCTAAGGATTAATGGTGAAACTATAGAGGAGCATAAGATTGTTGAGAAAATCCTTGGAAGTCTACGCACAAGATTTGACCTATTAGTCATTACAACAAAATAAACAAAATACCTCTTAAAGATTACCATATCTGAGTCAATATGCTCATTTCAACCCCACAAGCAACACTTGAAAAGTCTATGCCTTCTTTCCTAGTGTTGGAAATGGTTTTCATTGATGTCAACATTGATTATTGGTTGTTATTAATGTCAACATTTGAGGAGATTATTGCATATGCTTGGGAAATTGTTGGCATGATTGTTAGCACTGGTTGCATTATTAGTTGGCATTAGTTGTCATTGTTGACAACATTTTGGTTGGGATGTCATTGTTGCATGATGGTGTGTTGTTGAAGTTCATTGTTGGATGCCATGCCTTGTCTAATATCATGTAAAGAAGTACTATGTATGGTTGTTGTTAGCAGCGTTTTTTTCATGATGATATATTAAGATGGGGATTAGAAGCATTAAGATGAGGATTATAATTATTGTTGATGGTGGAGAGATGTTAAATACAATCTACAGTATGTTACAGTATGCTCTCTCCTAATGTTCTTGATGAAGCATATGTTGCTTAAAGAAAGTTTTGGCTTCCACAAGTTGTTGAAAGGTTCTATTCTTGGAAGTTTTTGAGAAGATTATTTTGGAGAATGCTATGCATTCCTCCACTATTGTAGATATGGTCTTGTGGTTTGGGAATCAAATTTTGTGTTTTGTGGATGTTGCACCCCTATCTTCAGCTCACCTATGTTGCCAAGGAGATTTCTATGAGTTGTAGAAGATTGGAAGTGTTGTTGGTTATCTTGACTAGTTCAAAAAATGCTCCACATTTTCATATTGATGTCTTTGCTTTTGTAGCTTGGTGAATGTGCTCTCAGTTTCTATGCATTGTCTTAGTTCCAATTTCATGGGTTGAAGTGGTCTACAAATGTTATATCTCATGGTTGTGCATTTTATAATTTCAGGAATAAGGATTTTGTTCCTGATTGGGTTGTGATAGTTGTTGGCAACATGATAGTATAAAAGAAGTATCTAGAGATATGTTTGGATGTTCAAGGAACATCCCTTTGTGACCCACACAACAATTGTTGATCTCTTTTGATGTTGCAGTGTGATTGAGTTGGTCTTCTAGGTAATTTGTGGATATTTGTTCGACAAGGATTTTCATCTTGCTTATGCTTTGTGTTTGAGGGTTTGTGCGAGCACATGAAGTTGTGTTAAAATAGATTTGGGTCCTCACCTATCTTTTTTAGAATCACATTGATTAAATTCAATTGAAGTTATGTTTTTGGAACGATTGGTTATGTGCTTCATGTTTTGTCTACACATTTCCTTGTTGTTGACTTGGGTTGATGTGTGCCAATGTGTAAATTGTCTGGGATCACATTGCAAGATGTATTAACATATTTCTTGGTCCACTCTACCCTCTGGATAAGACCACATTGATGTTTTTTGGTTGACTTGTTGAAATCATTGTTTATCTTTCTTCTGGCCGACCTAATTGATGTTTTGAGATCTTGCGGTGGATATAAATTGTAGTGTCAAAAAATGTCGTCGGGGACATTTTCACATTTGTTTGGGCCTCCTTGTGAATTTGATCCGAATGTGGCCTTGATTTAGTGTTGTAATGTGGTTGAAACATTCACATTAGGGCTTGGGCCCTTGTGAACTAGTTGTTTTGAATGGTACCTTGCTAAGGTGTTGTGAAGTGTTGTAACTCACTTTCACACTTTTCTAAGGTCTTATAAAATAATTACACCTAATAAACCTCTTTTAAATCTTAACCTTTCCTTATTTAAAGTGTTGAAAAGTGTTGTAACACACTTTCACACTTCTCTAGGCTTGTCATTAATAATTGGGCTTTCTTATGCTTTAATTGGCCGTATTTTTCATCCATAAGCCTCATTTATTACATCTTTTCGAGGATAATCCTGACACCAATCAGTACCCAATCATAATTCAGGTGTTTCTAGCTTGTGTGGCCTAGATTTAGTGATCTGAGACTCATTTGCCACTTTGGGTGAATGGGTCCCAAACCTGTTTTTACACCTTTCTAAGCACTTTTTATTTTTGGTCCCATACATTATGCCAAATGGGACTCATTCACCATCTTGGGCGAATGAGTCCCGTGTGGCC
>VDFB02040259.1:92279-179117 GCA_007258455.2 Sequoia sempervirens | reverse complement strand
TCCTGGCTTGAAAAGCCAAAATCTTATTTCTCCAAGTTACCCAAATAGTTACACAAGGTCAAGTTCTGACAAGATATATATGATGCAATCACACTGTTGAGCAGGGTGGTCGGCTTGAAGAGTGCTAGGGTGTTTGAGAATTAGATGGTGCATGTTATTAGTAAGATTGAATAAGGCATTAATTATCATTGGGCAAGGATTATTAGTGCAATGATTGATAGACAAATGAGAGATGTGCTAGAAACAAAGAAATTTACTATGTCATCTTATGTGGTGTATGTACTTGCCAGGTTTTATCCATACAGGGGATTGAACCCAAAAGGAACATTTGGGCAGGATGTCATTTATGAGGTGTACCCTGAGCTGCACTTAGGGAATTCAAATTATAGAAGAGAAAATGATGCATTCACTATGCATATTACTAGGTTGCTTCAGAATGTAGAGCATGTGAGAATTTTTGATGGAGCCAAGGAGCTAATCAAAAAATATGGAGCTTGCTTTATACAATTCCCCACCTTCTCGTATATCAGAATTGATGGATGTCCAACTGCTCCATACAGATTGCCAAGATATCCTACTGACCATGTCATACTTTTGGAAGTTACCTAGCAGATATATGATTTTGATGTTGTTGTTAAAAGAGAAAAGCACAAAACAGGATTTGGTGGAAATTTTCCTTTGAAAATTGCTATAGCTGAGGTTTTCGCTTCAATCCAATCAGCTCATGCATCAGGGAAGGAGTTGAGTACTTAAGGATTCTCTTTCCATTGTAAGAGGGTGAGCTTTGACATCAATGGTGAAGCACAAAAGAAAGCCGCCAAAGAATATCACCACAGAGATGATCTAGAGGACTGCTGGGCCAACAACAAGGATGACTTTGAGGTGAGAAAGAAAAGGTATTCCAGGCTTCCAGTTGATGTAATCAGAATGTACAATTTCAAGTTGATCCCTGATCAGTTGGAAGATGATGGAAATTTAGTCCAAGATCATGCATTTGAATCATTCAAAGACAAGCCCATTGGAGAAATAAACTAGTCAGAAAAGGAATTAATTGAGCTAGAGGAACTGATGGCTCCCATTATGAAATCTACCAAGTCATGGTTGAAACATAAAGTGTGGGAATGGGAGAGCGAGAAGGTACCCTATACTTTCAATCTGATGGGAAATTTGAATGCTCATTCCACCTCAGAGGAATTCGGTGAGGGTGATTCTACAAGAAAAACAAAGGTAAGCTCACCTTTCAAGATTAAAATCAAAGGCCCTAAGGAGAGTGAGCCTGAAAAGAAAAGAAAACCTAGAGGAAAGAAGAGGAGTCATACAGTGAAAATAGATAAGTCTTCCAAAGAGGAAGAACTTGAGAAAGTAGAGAAAGAAGATACCCCTCCAGAGCCAAAAAGGACAAGGATAACTAGGGCTTCAAAGAAGAAAGAGCAAGAAACTTCTAGGGATAAGATGGACTCTCATGTGATTGACGTGGAGATCTCAGGGGAGAAAACCTGAGTTTATTCAAGAAGGGCAAGAACTCCATCTCCCAAAGAGACAATGCAAAAGACAGATCCTCCTCCAATGGTATCCGCTGCACAACAATAGAAAGATACCTCTCCTTCATTGGGTATACCTGAGTAGATGACTCATGAAGAGCATGAGACCAGTGAGGAGGCTGAACTATTTAAGGATGGAGAACTTCATGGCACAGCTGCTAAGATTGAGGTGGGAGATGTTGAAGTGCATCCTTCTCCACTGGTACAGTATGAAGATTCTCCTACGAGTAGCAAATATAATAGATCCCCTAAGAAGGAGGATGTTCTTGTTAAGACTCCATCACCCCTGCAAGAAGAGGAACCAGAACTGGGAAACAAAGGTGATCAATCTCCTGAAAAGGAAAGGGATTAGACGGTAGGTCAATCTCTTGAAGAGGTCAAGAAGGATGAAATCCAGGTAGATCCTATTGTTCTGGATTGGTTAGACAAAGAAATCAGGAGGAAACAGGTCATTGTTGAGGATACTCCTCTCAACTGGGATGAGATGCTGGCCAAGATTGGAAAGGGTAAGAGGAAGAAGGCAGCTAAGGTGATTTCCAAGATTGAAAGAGATGAAGATAGTAACAGGGTTATTCATGTTGCTACCCCTACTACTGATAAAAGTAGAGATGAGGTCACCAGGAAGGATTATGATATACAAACTATTAATCTAGGGCCAACTTCTATGGAGCAAGATATTGAAGAATATGAGGGATCTAGTGCAGTAATCATTGGGAGATTGAGGAAGGAAACACAGTCTAAGCATGAGCTAAAGAAGGAAAATGAAAGGCTTAGGAAATGTCTAGAAGATTTAATGAAGCCTTTGCAATCTTTTCACCCATCCTCTTCTGCTACCGCTGGTTTCTTACCGAAGGAGACCATTTCTGAAATAGAAAAGATGAAGGCTTCTACCACAGCTACAATAGATTGGTTAAAGGAGGTGCAGATTAAGGGAGATGATGCAATAAAGGAGATCCTTTCAACTAGAAAAGATGCAATAAGGGCTAAGGATTTATTAGAGCATGTTTTATCTCAAGATAAGGAAGACACTGATCTTTTATTGCAAAAAACTAAAGCAATCATTGAGTATAGTAAGGATCAGCTGGTTACTGATGGAATTCTCTCTTCATCTAGGGTTAATGAGCCTTGGGAGTGGTTCAAGGCCCTGCAAATCTGACAGAAGGCCATCAAGAAGATCTACAAACAAAGGAAACAGATGGATGGTAATTTAACTAATGTTTATGATGGATGCATCACCTTTTTTGAAATAATGATTGGTAGGAGGAAGATCGCCCCTAAATACTTGAGTTTGGAACAATTGAGGGAATGGTGGCATGATGTCTATGCCCCTGGTATTGAAAATTCTGTGACAGGACACCAATTGGATGATGCGGCTACTTATCTGGCTGTGGTGGATAAGTACTTGGCATATAAGGGTGATTGGGATACAATGGTTAAGCAGTCAAAGGAAGAAATTGAATCAATTGAATGTCGGCTCAAAATCCTACCCTTGCCACCTGTTGCTGAGTTGGATTAAGTGTTTTTGAAAGTTCATAAATCGCTGGATCAAAATAAAGATAAGGGAGGTGGTAATTAATGTCAACTTCATGATTTGTGCTTCCCTATTATTATAGGGCATGTGTTGATCCAGGATGCATTGGGGACTATGTCTTGGCTGACCTTGATGATGTATCGGCATTTAATGTGTGCCTTATTTTGAAATTTCTGAGGCCAACTTGTTTTGGCTATAATTATTTTTGTAAATGTCTGGCTGGGCTGACATGTTTTGGGGGTTCTCTTTAAATGGCATTCCTGCCTCATTTGTAAGGAGTTAGATAGATAATAGAGACAAGCTTGACTAAGAAAGAGCTAGAGTATTCTGATAGTAGTTAGTTCTTTTGAGCAAATGATGTAACACAGAATAGTGGAATTGTTGCTACATCTTGGTGATCTAATACAATTGAAGGCATTGTGGTTTCTCTAGTGAATTCTTTGTGTTAGCTTATCTTGCATGGTTCCTATTGTTCCATCTTTTGACATTGCTTGAAAATAGAAGATTTAAATAATGTTCATGGTTTTATGCTTGGAATGTTTGTAGCAATCTCTGGTCTATACTCCCAGTAACTATCTAATTGTAGTAGGCTGGTGAAGTCAACTTGGACCATACATTTATTTGTGCTTAGTTCAATTATGGATGAATGTCTATGATCTAAAAATTTGTATGGCTTAGAAGATTGCACCTTTCTTGTGATATTGCATCGTGGGTTAAGCAGGAATTGGTTGAAGGAGATTGGTCCATTCCGCATATTTATCATTGGCATTGTTTATCTTAGAAGTAATTTAGAAGTACTATATCTCTTTCACCCTCATCTTTTGTCGTTTCTTTATTATTTGGTTAGATTTAGGATTTAAGATTATAATATTGCAAGATTTGATAAATTGGAAGGATACAATTTGCTTGTAGTAAGGTCCGATTGTGATTACCAGCATTTTCACATATTATCCTGAGTTGCTTATGCATTGCCATGACCCACACCCGAGACCTTGGGGTGATTTTTAGAGTTGGGACTTTGATGGTGACAGGTACATAGGTTGTCTTCAGTTTTGAGGACATGGTTTGACATGGTTTGAGACTTGGAGTCTTGTATGGGTGATAGTTGAGTGCAAGTACAATGATGGATATGGTTATGGTGTCATGGATATGCAGGTACATTTGACGCATTGGCACAACATGATCATGTATGTGGTGTTTGGTGGTGATATGGTTCGATGTTAGGATATTTTATTTATCTTCTTGATGTTTATTTGGTTCCTTGACTATGATTACTCTTTTGTGGACATGGTTGGAAAATCAGATCAGTGGTTGATTTGGTGTTTGAGTCTTGATGTCTACATGGTTATCTTCTTTGATATCTCAGTTTGCAGTTACTAATGCGATGATGAGTTTGCATGTTTTAGTGGTTGGATCTACGAGTTATGTAGTTGTATGGATTGATCACCCATTTAGTTGTAGTGGGATGACTCGAATGTGGACTATTTATATCCACCAGGTTTGATTCATTGTTGTTATAGATTTCATTAGTTGGCCTTGTTTGTGGTCATTTGTGCATTGGTATGTTGTTTTTGGATTGAGAGGATGGATGATTTGAGTACTTGATTAGTCAATTCATGAGACTTGTAGCATGTGGCTTGATCACGATGTCATGAAATCTTGTTACATTCATTGGTTATACAATTTCATTGGTGGTGTTGGATTGGTTTGGTTTGTGATGTTTTGATGGTGGTGGTATGTATTTTCTTAGCTTGGAGATCTTGGTTTACTTGTATGTTACTGACATTGTAGTTGAGTGTGTGTAGACCTGGATGATCTTCATGGAGAGGATGGTTGTCATGATGCCATGTGTAGCTCGTATCACGGTTCAGTGGGAGTTGTTGGTAGTGACATGGATGCATCATTGGTATGATTATCTTCATCATATTGGAGATATGTTTTCTTGGTTTAGAGTATGTTTGATATTATTTCATGGTTCACTCTTGATGCTAGCTTAGATTTTTGGCATGATATGTGTTCTCTTGAGGCTAGGATGTATGTTATGGTGCACGTGATCTCCTAGGAGGAGATGGTTAGATCATGTTGTCATGATAGGTTCTTGATTATGCAGTTGGAGCTTTGATATTGATATTGGTGCTCATGGATACTTAGAGATGTAGGTGATGGTTGTAGTTCTCTTGTGATTAGAGACATTTTCTTGAGACGATTACTCTTTGGAGGTTTCAGCAGAAAGACTGAGGAGCTTTCACCTGAGTATGGACATGAGTCCATGATAGACCGATAGAGGAGATTGTTCTTGGAGTGAGTCATTGTAATGAACCTTGTATTTTGTACTCAACTTTATGCCTTTTTGGACCTTAGGAATTTTTTCAAATAATTGGTATGTAAACTAAAAATGTTTATTTCTGAATGTGTGGACCTACTAGAAGTGTTCTATTGTGTTCTTGTTGCAATATAGAAGAGATAGAATGATGAAACAAACTTGTAATGAAATTGTAATCACCAATGTAAAGTTTTGATTTTAAATTTTTAAGTGCACATATGATATCCAATGCAAACATAAACAATGGTAATGGCTGAAAATGTTCTCAAAATTTATTCTCTTGCAAATGTCTCAAATAGAGACTTTACAAAGTAATATAATAATGTTGGTAAAGCCGGACACTGCAACACCAGACATAAACCCTAGGGACAACAATGCATGCACTATAAAACAATAATCCAAAGGAATAAGAACCCGACATGGAGTTGTAGTGACTGAAACATCTCAAATTGAAGCCTTTGACTTCTAGAGAGATGACCAATGAATTTGACAAGCTTGAATATATTTTTTGGAATTTTTATGGTCTTCTCAAATAGAATTGCCCCTACTGGAGCAACGATAGGTCTGGAGATGTATACCAAATTTTTATTTAATTCTTTTTATGCATTCTAAACACCAAATCACCCCCTGGTGTCCAACACCTAGCTTAGGGAAAAGCCACAATTTTCAACAATGATGGAATAGCTAGCTCAAGATATCTCTTCTTCAATACTAAAACAATCCTTAATTCCAACCTTCTATATGGTTGGAATTTCTAAAAATGTAGATGAATTTGTTCCTCCAAATCATAGCTCTTAGTCTCTTATTAATTCTGATTGCCCTTTGAAGAAATTGCAGCCCATGTAGCCAAATTTCTTCAAATAAATACTATGCAATTTTAATCAGCAACACAAAAAATTGAGTCTTTTCAAAAAAAATCAACAAGCTGATTTGGTAATCAATCTGCAAATTTCCTAAATTGAACTGTTAACACAAAATTGGCCCTTGGCCACAAATTTTGGCAAAATGAAGAGACTGAATTATCTCTCCCAATCGCTGCAACCCTTCAGAGGTTATTTCACCACCTCAGTTATGTTAATCAAAGGAATTTTTCATTTCCAATGATCAAAGATGAAATCTGTAGAAACCCTTGGCTCCAGAAGAGAAATTATCAAATATAAATATCAAATCTGGATGATTAGAAGCAATCCCAACCCCTCTTAATATACTTTTCTCCTCTTGAGGTCGGCCTCTAGAAACTTCTAAATAATCATTATTTTATTTTATCTTATTTGCACTCTATAATAATATTAAAATATAACTTTATAATTCATAAAGTGCAAATATGTTGTCAAAACATTATGTTTTCCAACATCCTGATAACACAACATTAGGTTTTCCAACATTCAAATGAACATAGGAAAACCCCATTAAACCATTGAATCCAGGAGAAGAAGCCAACCACTGATTAGGTAACTGCCTGAAGAAGACCCTCTAACCACGCACATTAGCCTACGAGAGTTAGGAATAGGCTAAACCCTTTGAAAACTGGTGCTCATGAAAATGGGGACATTACAGTCTTCCCTCCTTAAAATTGCTTGTCCCCAAGCAATCTTAGCAGCAAAGAAAAAATCTCGCCCACCTCGATCCCAAGGGAAGATTTGTGTAATGTCTCAGACATCTCCAAATAGCCCCTGTAACACCAGCGCTAGCACAACTTGTTGAATCAACTCAATCCCAAAACTGTGATGATGAATCTAATGCATCCACACTGTTGGAAACCCAATACCTACTGATTTCCGTTGTGCCACTCTAATACCCCTATCTCCAAAACACAAAAAGTCTCCATGTCTTGAATCAAATGATAATCATCATAAGAGAGCAAGGTAGAAGACCTTCCAAACTAATAATCACCATTTGACACTGCATCTGTATCCTGAGTGTGAACACTAGGTGAACTCATACTGCTATCATCATCAAAAAGCATCCCGGCTGCCCTAGGTGAATGAGTCTTTGTTGTACATGATGTGCATCTAGCCAAACTCAACTCTGAGCAAATCTCATCAACATATCTCTCAGAATCCTGAAGTGCCAACTGAGTACTCACCAAAGAACCCCTAATGCCCTCAAGCTCTTGAAAGAGCTTATCAGCTTCCTCTTCTTTCCTCATCAAGGTGTTTGAATAGATCCCAACAAGGCTAAGAAGGGTGTCTCTATCTTAAAGAAGGTTCAAATAATTTGACTTTATTTTTCCAATACCTTCTTTGACAACCTGCAAATCATCATGAGAAGACCCTGCTCCAATCCCCTCTTGTCTTCTCTTTAACTGGACCGCCCAAAGATGATCCTCAATTAGTTTGTGCTTCCTGTCATGATGAGATAATGCTACAATAATTTCATCCTCCTTCACCTTCAACTTAGTCTCCAAGCTAGGAACAACCTCTACCTCACATGAAGAAGCCTCAAAATGTTCTTGTTTCCTCATGTCTAGAATCTTCACCAAGTCCTTCGATTGACCAAGCTTATCAACCTCTTCACCATCATTAGAACAAAGTGAATTTTTAGATTCATCCTTTCTTTGAATAAGGAGTCTTCTAATGTTATATATTCCTTTTTGTCTTGCTATGTTGATGAGATTGACCTTGTCTTTCACTTCTTGAAGATGTTGTCTTGCATTGGCAGCCACTAATCTAGCCTCTTTGGATTTTTGCAACCATTCTCCATTCATCTTTTCGGACCTTTTAACCTCTTCAATGCCAAAATACACAAAATTGGTCCTCTTATGCTTGATATCTTCATGTCTACCAATTGGTGTAGGGCTGCCATCAAAGGATTATATCATATCATTGGCTTGCTCATGATCACAAGCTCTTATCTCATGAGAATGATGAGACATAATGCTGCTATCCTCAAACAAATCAGTAATGACATCATGCCATTGCATAATGTCTCCTTCATCACATGTACTAAAAACACTAGTGGTTGCTCCACTAAGTAAAGGATCAACTTTCACATCCACCTTTATATCTTGGGCCTCCAATAGACTTTCACATGAATGAATAACATTCATCGAAACAAAATTTGATTCTTTACCATGATAGGATGAAGCAATGCTAGACTCACCTGATGAAGCATCACAAGAAACCTCATCTTCATGTAGCTGCTCTAATGCAACTGGTTTGTCTTCAAACATCACTTGCTCTTCTCCAATCTTGAAGTCATCCTGAAGTGTCTTGTGTCCAACATCTTTCTCTTTATGGGTATAATTTTTTCTCTCCATAGGATCAGTTGTATTCTGGTCACTAACTGCTGAGAATTCATCATAGAGGCTTCTAGATGCTTCACCCAAGGCATGTTCTGCTTTTCCATTTGAATCTTTAGATTTTGTAAATATCATTGAGTATGCCCCTTTAATGTAAGGATCTCTCATAAGCATGGACAACTCCTGTAACAACTCAAATATAGACTTCTTTGTAGCCATCTGACAACTAAGCTTTTAATTTTCACAGGATGGCAGGATCTTGGCTCTGATACCACTGTAATGACCCTTGTATTTTGTACTCAATTTTTTGCCTTTTTGGACCTTAGGAATTTTGTCAAACAGTTGGTATGCAAACTGAAAATGTTTATTTTTGAGTGTGTGGACCTGCTGCAAGTGTTCTATTGTGTTCTTGTTGCAATACATAAGAGATAAAATGATGAAACAAACTTGTAATGAAATTGTAATCACCAATGTAAAGTTATGATTTTAAATTTCTGAGTGCACATATGATATCCAATGCAAACATAAACAATGGTAATGGCTACAAATATTCTCAGAATTTATTCTCCTTGCAAATGTCTCAAATAGAGACTTACAAAGTAATATAGTAATGTTGGTAAAGTCAATAATTGCAACAATTCCAAACATAAACCCAACAATGCATGCAATATAGAACAATAATCCAGTGAATAAGAACCTGATTCTGGAGTTGTAAAGTGACTGGAAAACAACTCAAATTGAAGTGCCTTGACCTCTAGAGATGACCATGCCTTGGTAGACCTGAATGTATTTTTTCTGGATTTTTATGGCCTTCTCAAATAGAATCACCCCTGCTAGAGCAATGCCTAGGTCTGGAGATGTATGCTGAAATTTTTCATGATTTTTTTATGCCTTCTAAACACCAAATCGCCCCTGGGTGTCCAGCGCCTAGCTTAGGGAAAAACCACGATTTTCAATGATGGAATAGCTAGCCTTCAAAATATCTTCAATACTGAAATAGTCCTTAATTCGCAACCTTCATATGCTTGGAATTTCTGAAAATGTAGATGAATTTGTCCTCCAAATCGCAACTCTTTGGTCTCTTTGAATTATGGAAATGCCCTTGAAGAAATTGCAACCCTATGCAAGCCAAATGTCTTCAAATAAATACTATGCAATTCTGGATCAGCAACACAACAAATGGAGTCTCCTCAAAAAACTTCAACAAGCTGATTTGCAATCTCAATCTCCAAATTTCCTAAATCGAACTAACACAAAATTGGCCCTTGGACACAAATTTTGGCAAAATGAAGAGACTAAATTATCTCTCCCAATCGTTGCAACCCTTCAGAGGATATTTCACCACCTCAGCTATGCTAATCAAAGGAAATTTTTGTTTCCAATGATCAAAGATGAAATCTATAGAAACCCTTGGCTTCACAAGAGAATTTATCAAATATCAATATCAAATTTGGATGATTAGAAGCAAGCCCAACCCCTCTTAATATACTTTTCTCCTCTTGATGTCAGCCTCCTCTAGAAACTTCTAAATGATCATTATTTTATTTTATCTTATTTGCACTTTATAATAATATTAAAATATAACTTTATAATTCATAAAGTCCAAATATGTTGTTAAAACGTCATGTTTTCCAACATCCTGATAACACATTATGTTTTCCAACATCTTGATAACACAACATTAGGTTTTCCAACATTCAAATGAGCATAGGAAAACCCCATTAAACCACTAAATCTAGGAGAAGAAGCCAACCACTAACTAGGTAACTGCCTAAAGAAGACCCTCTAACCATGCACATTATCCTACGAGAGTTAGAAATAGGATAAACCCTCTGAAAATTGATGCTCATGAAAATGGGGACATTACAGTCATGATGGCTTGGTTATCCTGGAGGAGCATTCTCATTCCCCACTCTTGTTCTACTCAACAGTTTATGATTTGAGAGGTATTTTCCCATTATATCTTTCAGATGTGTTATGTTTATGTTTTATCTTCTCATGCATATGGATCTTGAGCTATGGATATATGGTTTTGGAGGGTTCATTTGAGGAGTGTTGGCATGTCTATCTTTTTATGCATTGTGATTACATTCATTCATGTTGAGTTTAGGAGATGTTTTGGGCTTATTTCCTTCATTGGGAATGGATTTAGTTTGATCTTCTTTGGTTATGAGAGGCTTACATCCATGTTGATTACATGATACATGTGTTATGTTTGATCTTGGTGATTGAACGGTTGGGTGTTGTTATGGATTTTTGTTTTGGGGTGTTGTGGAGGAGATCATACTTGACACAATTGGCATTTAGAGGTGTATGTAGAAGGATTTTCTACATGTATATGATGTGCAGTGTTTCTCTCTTTGGTCTTGGTTATCTTCTTGGATGTTCAGTTTCACATTAATATTGGTTTGAGGTTTGGTTGGAGCTATTGTGATCACTAGCTTGTGGTCATGTGTTTTCACTTATGTTCTTGGGTGATGACATGGAGGTTCCTTTATCTTTTTTCTTTGTTGGGTGTGGAGAACTTGGGAGAGCTATGGAGACTTGTGATGAGAGTTGTTCTTGCAGGTTTTTCATATCATTGCAGATGATTCCTTGGTACTACATGATGTAGTTTACACTTTCTATATGATGCGAATGGTAGACTTGGTATGCCTTGATCTTTTTGAGATTTGCATTACCCATGCAGCGGGAGCTCTTGGATGTGTATGTCATTCTTTGACAAGTTTTGTACATGGAGTTTATGATTGTAGTTTATGGGTGTATATGTTTATGGCATGAGTTTACTATGTTTTGTATACCTTGGAGGTATGGATAGTTGAATGTATTGGCACTTGTTGTGGGTGTTATTTCAGCTATAGGTTTGTGTATCTTGACAACTACTGGTGCATATTGTTACCTTTGGATTGAGTGTATGTGTTTGAGATATCAGTTGAGGTAGGACTTATGCTTCGTTGTGACAAATTGTGTGGCTTATCTTTGGATGACTACTTATCTTTGTGCATTGGTATGATGGTGGATGAGAGCATTCATGCTTGGGTTGGTGGTCACTTTGATTCTTGTTGCAGATATCTTGATGGAGCACATGGAGCACTTTGATTCCATGATGGTATACATGGCTATATGGATTTTTCATTTGATTCATGTATTGAGGTTACTTGGTTTCCCTTATGCAATGTATACAACAAGTGGGAGAATGTTAGGAAAATGTGTGTTGTACATCTTGCAATATATATAAAATGTAATATTTAATATTGGGGAAAATAAATAAAGTACCCAATATTAAATGTGGGGACATGGTTTTGTAATCTCATAGTTTTAGTCACATGGTTTTGTGTAATACCACTTGGTGGTTTTGTGGGAGCTTGCTTCTATAAAAGCAACCACAAGGGTAGTTGTTTAGTTTGGGTAAGTTTGCATGTTAGCTCTAGTTAGCATTTGTGAGGGTTTGAAGCATGGCATGGGATGTGCGGTTACGTGCTTGTTCACATGGATTGCTTGGAGAGGGCTTGATGCTTTATGGTGTTCATGGAGACTCTGAAGATGTATTGTAATATTTATTGTTGAATAATACATGAGAGATGGATGCTTTTGGAGGGTGGGTTTTTCTCTCTTAAGGGTTTTCCCAGGGTATATCTGGTGTCATATTTTCATGGGTATGTTGTCTATTCTCTTGCATGTGGATTCTGAATACTTAGTTGCATAGATTTCTCTTTTGGGTTATGTCAAAATTGTCTTTAAATGGCTGCAAGTTTCCAACAATGCCATGATATGAAGGATCATAGTGATCCTAAGTAGGAAAAATAGGAAGCATAAAAGAAATGCAAATGAAAATCCAAAAGTAATATAGTCAAATGACATACATCATTATTACTTTATTCCAAGAAAAATTGATGTGAGGATGTTGCCTGATGTGAGGAATAATATATCTTGCAAAGGCAAAGGATGAATGGATGTGACCTAGGATTTGATGGAAAAAGGGAACAAAGGCCAATATTATCGAGGTGACTAATGGATAATGTGTTAGCATGGGAACGTCGGTTGTTCTTGTGGATTATGCAACATCATTGATTATATTATATGTATAAACAATGAATCGTTATCACAAACTAAACAAAGTGAAGTAAATTACTCAAGGGTGAACTATCATCCAACTCATGCACATTACTATCAATAATTATAAGAAAAGTGAAATAAAACTAAAATTCATAAAAAAAAATGATATGAGTATCCAAAAGAGAAAAAAACATTGAAAAATTATATGAAAGAAGGAAAATATGTACATGATGAAACAACACTTCCATATCCATGACACAAAAATATATGAGTATCACAAATAGAGTGATTGGATGCCACAAAATTTAGGAACACATCAAAATCAATATAGGTGCATGTATATCAACAAGAGATAATGATTTGTGATAATCCATAGGAAGTGATGTAGTGAGAAAGAATAAAATAAGGGTGGATGAATAAGTGAAAGGAAGCTCAAGTGTAAAAAATATTCCTACACTAATCTAAGAGGAGAGATGAGTATAAAATTTGATATAAAATAATTTTAGGAGAGAAACAACACAATTATATTATTGACCATACCATAATGGTTGTCCTAGGAAAACCCTTTTTAGAAAAAACCTAACCTCCAAATCTCAAACCAACATATTAATCAACAAAATATTAGTTAAAGTACATTTTAAGAAAGGAACATTAATAAGAGACAACACTAACACTTAGATCTAGAATAATATCAATGTAATAACAAAAAATACATACTTCAAAACTCTATTATTACTTTTTTGTGTCTATTTTATGCTATCTTTATCTTTGTGTGTTTTTGTGTTGTTTCTTGCCCTTTTTCATAGCATAAGCCTTCCATGTCTAACTATTTTCTTATTGCCTTATTCTTTTGACTGTGTTTGGTGTTCCCCTTTGTTTGTTTTGTTTAACTTTGTCTCTTCTTTCATTTTCTCTCATTGTTTCTTTTATTTTCATCTTTCCTTGTTAAGAAAACTTTTAAATATTGGTTCCAACCCTAACCTACATTTGAACCCCCTCTCCATCCCTCTTGAAATTTATTTTCTTAATATTGTAATTTATGTTACCACCCACCATGAGATGCACAACTCTAAGATTAAGTTTTTTTAAGACAATGGGCTTGATTGGGCTTTGAGGTAATTTTCTAGGTTTACATGCAAGTAGTGATCTTAACCTTTTATTTTCCCAACACCAAAATAAAATTTAAACTCATAAATTGTAAGGGTTTCCTACCCACTATGTTTTCATCCTCTGTTGTCTTGGAAATCTTCTAAATTAGGTTGTCTCATCCTTGTTTTAATATAAGAAAAGTGAAAATTTGAGTTGCTTATATTGTTTAGGCTATCTTTTCTCATATATGACACTTCTACATAGATTAAAAAATTATAGGAGGGAGTTCACTTCAAATTCAATCTTTGAGAATTTTTTAAGGCTACTTGGCATTGATACAATTAAATCTTCATCAATAGGTGATTGTTATTTAGGGTTTGCAATGGATGAAATAATTCCTTTTATTTATATTTTATTTTAATATAATTTTTTAATATTTTTGTAGGTTCCTCATCCTCTCTCTCCCTTTCTTCCATCTCATATATCCTCATCCATTTCCCTTTCTATTCAATCTCATTTTCTCATCTCCCCACTCCTCCATTATCAAGCCTTGGCTTGTCTTTAGTCTCTATTTCCCTCAAACCCCCTTAACCCTCATTAATATTTTTTATTTTTTAATGTCTTATTGTAGCCCTCTCGATCATCCCTTGATACTTATGTTTTCATTTGGCTATGTTTTTTATTTTCTCTCTTTTTCCCTCACCTTTATGTGTTCAAACTATTGTTTACCATCTTTGAGTGTTGCTTTCTAGCATACTAATAATATTTTAATTTTTCATTTGATCATCTTTATCCTTCTCTTATCTCTCTTTATTTGCATTATTTCCACTATCCATTGCCATTACCACATAGGGTTTACTTCTTTAGGAATTGAAATGGAGTGATTTCATCACATAGATCAATTTATTAGATTATTTACCATCTTCATATTGATGTGAAATTCTCTTAAAAGGTCACGAGAGGGTTGAACAAGGTAATCTCCCCTTTAACCATTGATTTTTGAAGGGTTTCCATTCACATTGTCATCTCGTAGGTATTTTACAAAGGAACTAGGATAGTTTTAGAATTATCCACATGGGAAGCATACCCCTTAAAATCTACCAAGAAAGCATCCCTAAAAATTTCAAAAGGTTGTCTGACAAGGTCAAAGACACCTAATAGGCCACTATCTATTCATTTTAGGGCTAAAACTACATCTTCTTAGGCATAATTTAGTTGTATAGGTCCATGATAGTATCAAGGGTCCATATTGAGTTAAAAAACAAAATTTAATTGGGTAAAAGTGGCCTATATATCTCATTCTCCCATTCGTTTTAATCTTAGGACATAAAGTCTATTTATAGATTTGACACAAGTATTTTGTAGGTCAAGTGAAAAAACCTCTAAAGATCACCCTATACACTATTATCAATGTAAAACTTCCCCAATGTCTAATTAATTGGTGTAGATAATCATACACACGGTTTAACTGACCTGAAGATCCCTTATATTAAGCAGCCCATTGTTCAAAAGGGGGCTTCATTGAATTATCAACCAGCAAGTTGTAGACTTTAGATGATGCTGGAAAAATATATGCATTAAAAAATTCTAAATGTCTTGTACATCAACTTAGTATAGGTAAATTAAACATAGATAAATGCATTTAAATCTTTTAATTGAAATTGACTTCTATCTTCAAAATAGAGTAAGCAAATACAAGGAACTACTTAATTGCTACGGGTGCTTAATGCTTGTGACTATAACTCAATAACTATTATGTTCATGACTGTAACCCAATAACTATTATGTTCATGACTGTACCCCAATAACTGTTATGTTGCAATATATCCCAATTCAACTAACAACTAACCTTTGGAGTATTGAACAAAATATCAACTAAAGATTTCCAATTGAGAAATTACAATGCATCATTCATAATGGCATAAACTAATGAGTACAGATTAAACTAAAATGTACAATTTAATTTATTGACTAAACTAATGTGGTTTTGTAGTACCTCAAGTGGCCCTTGCTTGAGTTGCATCAAAAAAATCTTCTTCAATCACTCACTCAAAAAAAAAAATGCTATTGAAATATCTTCTCTTTATTTCATTCCAATCATGTACGCAAAGTTGTTGAGTAGAATCTAATTGTCACGTCTCAAACTTTGATACTGCTTGATTTTACTTTATATAGAATTGAAATATGAATGTGTGGTAGAATAAGTGTGTGATATTTGAATGAAAGAATAAATGAATGATATTTTATTTCAGAAAAATGAAATGTGATGATTATTATTTAATTCAAATGATATAACATAGAAAATGGTATATTAGAATGATGAATTGTATTTCTTTGATTTATATTTTTTTGGACACTAATCTATTAATGGGTGCCTGAGTTTACATGAGATGCAGGTTGTCAAAGACCAAGAGGGAGGTTAAGGTAGAGGAGGTTAGCCACCTGGCAGGGTTAAGATGGAACAAATACTCTCGCACACACACATGTAGTTGCATTTAGGAATTAATATTTAGTTAATTGTTTATTTTTTCCTTTTATTTTATAATTTCTAATTAAATTAATTAATGGTAGATTAAAAGTGCAAGGAAATAAAATAATTGTTTATTTTACTTTTATTGATTCTTTGAAAATTAAATATTATTTATTTAGTTATTTGAAGATAATTGTGAGCATAGCAATAAATCATGCTTTCTTTTAAAATTGGATTTATTGGAAAACTTAGAATAAAATGGAAAAAGGGAAGATTTTTGAAAACAAACTGATAGATAGAAAAACAATAAAAAAATAGA
Organism: Sequoia sempervirens; assembly: GCA_007258455.2. Lineage (NCBI taxonomy): Eukaryota > Viridiplantae > Streptophyta > Pinopsida > Cupressales > Cupressaceae > Sequoia > Sequoia sempervirens. The sequence goes on along the minus strand of VDFB02040259.1, from coordinate 162,547 downwards.
AAAATAAGAGAAAAGTTGTTAAAAATTAGAAAACAAAATAGAAAAACAAAGCAAAAATAAAGAAGGAAAAAGAGGAAGAAAGTATTAAAAAGTTATAAAAACTCTCATTTTCTCAACAAGAGCATTCACTATGAAAATTATTATTTTCTTTTATCTTTCTTTTCTCTTTCTCTTTGAAAACAAAATGGATGCAAAACAAGAACAGTAGAATTAGATAGAAATTGGGAAAAGAAGAGGAATTGATCGGGAGAGGACAACAAAACCAGAGCAATTTCATCGAGATAGCATTGGATTCCAAGTTTTTAAATCACTATTTCCATGAAATTTTACTTCAGATGTGTGTGTAAATAAATCATCTCTGTTTGTCATGAGAAAAGTTTTAAATTAGCATTCAGACAAATATTACCTTGAAAATATGTATTATTTTTCTGTATGAGAAAATAGAAAACCTAATCAGTTTATTTTATCTCTGTTAAATGCATATATATATATATATAATACATTATTTTGAGTATATATATATAAAAAAATCTTTCTGTATATATATGCATACATATATATAAATATATAATTATGTATATACACTGCTGCACAGTAATTCAAACCCAAAATTTTGAATGGTAGAATCACTGTATTTATGCATTTAATTGTTTGATTTTTTTTTTTTAAATAACAAGCAAATAAAGGCAACCTGTAGATGCAAGTATAGAGGGTTGTGGAGAGGGCTGCCTCCCATAGGGTTGCACCCATGAGGGAACAACTCCCCTCATCCCATACCAATTTTTGGTAAACTCAAACTTTAATTTTTTTCAATGTTTTAAAATTTTGTTTGAAACCGTTTGCCATTGTGATCAGTTGAAAATTGAGCATTCTCGATATATAGTGTAATTTTATATAAATGCAATTGCAATATATATATATATATATGTGAATATACATATTTATATATATAAATATAAATTTGAAGAAATATTTCCAATCTGATTATGAAAGAGTTTAACATACATGCTAAATTATGACTCATATTAAAATTTTAGTTGAACAATAGAAAAATTATAGAAACACATTGAATTACTATTTTTACGAGAAGCATAAGTAATTAACTAGCTGGATTGTAAAATTACATTGGAACAATTATTTATTGGATATTTCCTTGTCAATGAAATAAAAAACTTGTTTAACATTTAGAGAAAGAAACTGAATGATTAGAAAATGCCTGTAAATATTACAAACTTGAGAAATTATGCTATATGTATTATTTTTTATGAAACCACTTCCGGGACAAGATGTCGAATGTGGGCTTCCAGAGACAATAGTTTTCCTTTTCAAAACTATCACTTTATTTTTTTTGCATGGCCAAGCTAGATGCACCATTGAAACAGATGGATTAAAAATCCTAGAATTTATATATGTCTTTGCCACATCCTGATAGCGAGTAATATGTCATTCTAGTGTTAGGAATTGCATATAGGCTACAGGCTTGCATCGAGAGTTCCCTCTGCTTACATCGTTTTGGGTTGCTAGAATCCTCGCGTAGGGTCAGAGTTTTCTTCGAGTTAGGAAGAAATCCAGGGAAGTGTCAGTGCTTCGTGGTTGGGCGGAAAAGGCACCTTAACCTCTCTCTTGGCCTCATCTTGTGGAAGACCGGCGGGGTCATGGCAATTGAGGATCAAGATTTCTTCTTCACATGGATATATATATTCTTATACTACTTTGTATGGCTAGCATGGCCACTTGTAAATGTAAACTTTCTATCATGAATGTAATTAATGATGTAAATTCATTTTTGTAACATTGAAATAGATGTTTTGTAATATCACATTGGTGTAGACTATTGTATTCAACATTGTAATTGCCTTGGAGCAATCTTATTTATATATATATATTGTTTCATTATTCTTATGTGAAAATGAATCTTGTATCAATATCCATAATTGGAAATGAGAATATTCTTTGAGTTTTCCATGTTTAATATGTAAGGTTGATGTTCTTTACACTAACAACAAATCTAATTCCATCTAATACATGTAAAATCTAGATATCCTTCTCGATAGGGTACCCTGCTATATAGGCTCAATGAGAGTACATTTATTTGTGAACTATAAACAAACTAAAAAAGATGCCAAATCTCCCATATGAATAGGAAGAGGACTAAGTTTCTGAAATAAAAAATAATAATAAACAAAACAAAAGTATAGAAGTTGGATAAGGACTTTGCATTTAATCAAGATTGATTGTTATAGCTGAAAACGTGACCAGACAGAGCAGTTCCTATTACAAATCTTATTCCTCATTGAAATAGATTCTTTTCTCTTTCATTACTCCATGGTCTTGTCACTAAATGATTGCCTCCATCTTTTTTTGAAAGTGTGATCGTGTTGTAGCAGATTAACTCCTTTGCATTGGATTGTCACCCTTCTGTTGTAGGTTGAGAAGCCTTCTGCTACGGGTTGATAGGTTCCTTGATGCAAGGGTTAGCACTTATTTCTTCAAGGAATTTTCATTCCTAACAATTATAATTAAACATGAAACTCTACTATATTCACAATCTTTCATAATTCATACAGATACTTATTGATATAACATATATCAACTTCAAATGATTTAAAATGCTTGAAGTATATAAAAAGGGTTTGGTAATGTCTTTCAAAACTTAGTAAAAACTAAGATAAAAGTATGTAACAAAAGCAAGGAAATAGGACATTCTTTTGGCTCATCAACTATCCTTATTTAGTTTCATAACCATACAATACCATTTATAAAGTGAACTCATTCCATATTTCCATCTTATATTGTCTTGTCTTATTAATATACATAAAAGATGATATAATTTTTTCATAAAATTACATGCCTTTTGTTCATCTTTGATAGGTGCACATTTAGGAGCACTATACCAATTTTAGGATGACCTTGAGCCCCTTCATCATAAAACTCCAAAAAAAATTACGATTGATTTATAAACTATTTTGAGTATTTTCTTTTCATTGAGCCAAGTTCCATAAGTACATCTACATCCATTTATTCATTTTTCTTTCATTTCTATATGTATTTTCTTATTTTCCCTATTTGTTTATGGTTTTTTCAAGTCTCTTGTTAGTTGCTAGTCCTAGCTCTCTTGATTGTTGATTAGTGTTAGATTAGTTGGATATATTATTAGTAAAACATTAATTAGATACAATCAAACTAAAAATAAGAACCGTTTAAACCACTATTATTATTCTTATCTCATTATTTTTTACTCTTTCAATTGATAACACAACAATACCTATAAATAAATTAAGCAAAATCCATCCCAAGCACTTAATAAATATACAAATTTATACATGAAAATACTAAAGGGGAATAAAAACTATGAGGTCTAATACCACCCAAAAATGGCATCAAAGTCCCCTTGTCACTTTCTGATACCTAAATCCCAAGAGAAGTCCTATAAGATTGTGTCCTAAATGTCACACTTATCCTCCCAACTTGGGTGCTCCAGTTTGTCTTATTCAAACCCTCCAAACATGATTTATGATAGTCATAATTTGGGCAATGTTATTGGTCAACACTAACTCCCTCTTACAACTCTCTTATGTGTCATAAACACTCTTACATTCCTAATGTGGGAGGCATCACTTCTATAGGCCAAAATTTTTGATCTAGGAACTCGATTGACCCTCTTTTCTCCAAAATTAAATTTTTTAGAGAGCTCCATACCACCATAACCTAATTTAGCCAATTAAAGACTTTTAGTATTTTGGAGCAAAACACAACATTTATAGCCTAGGAATTATATTTGAAGATAAAGATGCAAGGTTGAGACATCTTTCCTAATAACAAGGATCAACTATTTATCAAAGAATGAAGCCCAAAACCCTAATCAAAACATAGCAATGCCAAAAAACAACTTAGGGTGGATCCAAACTCTTATTAGACCTAAAATAAAGGGTGTTTAATTAAAATAATAATATCAAAAACCCTAATGGCTAAAGATAATCCTCAAGGACAAAATCCCAGGGGTATAAAATAAGTAGGGTTCACTAAAAATCATAAAGAAATAATAAGACTTCTTTTACATAAATATCACAACTAAGTTAATTAATCCATATTAAATAACAATCTAACATAAGGTATAGAGATGTGATTGACCATGACACTACATCAAATGCACAAAATTTAAATAAAAAAAATAATGGTACATGGCCCTAGGTTTGGTGAAGGACATGTTGTGCCAGGCAATGTAATGATTTCCCAATATGCCTAAAAATTGACTTATTAGAAGAATAATTGAGGGCTAATAAATTAATCAGTATGTGTCCTAGTCACTTCCATGAGTGCAAAAGTGATATTTGCAAGTGTAGAATTTAAAGTTCTACACACAAATCTAAAACTTGGTTTATGGATTTAAACTTAGTTTTTCCTTTTGGAATATATTCACTTGGATGTCTATGACCCATGTCAAAGGAGGGATGGTGTAAATGAGCATAACTTATGAGCTTGACATGGAGAGGGTTTTTCATTGGTCAAATCCCTACTATCTAGTCAATGCTATGTAATGATGATCAAAGATGATAGATAATCATGAAGTGCAACTAGAGTGTTGTTGTTTCATGTTAATGTTTTGATGTCCATAGATGCATGATGGATGTTCTCTCATCGATTGTATAGATACTTAATGATAAACATGAATTAGGGTTTTTCCCTTTTATATAACAATCTAACATGCAATTTGAAATATTTTATTCTTCAATTAGAACTAGTACAAAAGGAGGGAAATAGACCTATTTTTTAAAAATTTGAATTCAAAAGTTCAAGGGTCACTTCCACACCTATGGATCTGACCTAGGGTAGTTTTGTGAGTGCAAAAATGACCCAAGATAGAGGACAAATAGAAAAGATGTTATGATTGGTCCTTGAGAATTTGTAATGATATAATTAGATTAAGATTAGGTTATTTGTTGACTTACACATACAAATATGCTAATTTGTACACTAGTCATTGCACCAAGGACAAACCTATCAAAATAGAACTAAAATGTAAGGGAAAATTGCATAATATACATTTTCCACCATTATACTAATGTAATGTTCCATAATTTATCCCTCATGGTTCTCAACTTCTTATTATCAAATGGTACCCAAATTATGAAATCTTATCCCTAATTAGAAGTATGCCTTCACTTAAAGAAATATAGTAACAACATTTTTATTAAGCATATTCTAATGGTGAAATTTACACACTGATGCCATTTTCCATTTAGTTTTGTCCTCATTTTGAGGAAATGTTTTGGTACATATACATAGTGACAAATGACATGATCTTATGTAAAGTTGGGCTAATTCTCTTGGTCTTTTATCTATCCATATATACACATATCCATATACACTTCGTCCTACCCTATTTATTTAAACACACAAATTCTTACACTTTCAACTTATTTACCCACTAATCACATTCACCTTTGCACCTACCTTCATTTATTTGTTTGCCACCATGATTTTGACCATTAACCCATTTTGGGACAAGTTTGTGGTCACAAGGGTGACCCCATGGTCATGAACTTGTTTCCTTCTATTTTAAAATTAAAGTTTCGCTGACTAGCCTCATTCACCCTTTTGCCTTAACTTGACTAAGCACATGTTTGGTGTTATTGATACTATGCACTAGTACTTAAAAGTAATTCTTTCATTCTAGTAAACTCTTAATCATTTACAAATCACATGCTTTCAATTATTGTTCAATTTTCAAGGGTTGATCCAGGAGAAAATGCCTCCTTGTAACAAATTGTCAACTCTTAAAGTATTTCTATATGTCACCAAACTTTAGATATTTATTATATTGATCACATCATCTTCTTGATTTCAGAGAGTCTTGATCTAAGTACATCTTTCCATCACATTTATATTTTTTACATAATAAATATAATTTATCAATTTACCAACTCTCTATCATATTTTCAATTATTATATACTATTGTTACTTAACTAATTAAATTTATTTAATTAACCTAGCTAACACTATGGAAAAGTTTTAGTTTCTTTTATAGATATTGTAGATGTCTAAATTTGGACACTTAATTTATCCAAATTTATCCCTTTCGCCTTATTTTCACATCGCTATTATTTAATTAATAGCTTTAATTTCAAAATCCCTAAGGTATTTAATCAATAATACCTTATCTCTTTAATCCTCCTTCCATCAATTGAATTAAATAAATATTCCCTTCATGTCACATCCTCCATCATTTTTATCTTATCCTAATCCATCTTCTAATCTCATCATTAGGATGTGCACATGCCTAATCCTTGATTAGGAAGTGTCACATCCTCCAACTTTTGCAAGTTGCCTCTAATCTCTCTTAGCCACCTAACCATCATCTAATCCTTCACTAACTAGCCTAATCAACCTCTCAAGGAATTTTTAATTCCTTTTATCCTTCCAAGGAATATTAAATTCCTTTTCTCTTCCCCATGTCCTTTATGACATGTGTCCTTAGTCAACCTTATTAAATGCTTTTCTTTTTTGACAAGGCATCTCCCTTCCCTATGTGAATTTTTAATTCACCTTTTAATCCCCCAATGCATTTAAGGAATTTTAAATTCCTTCCCTCTTCCCCATGAGAATATTTGAAGAATTTGTAATTCCCCACTTGTCCTCTCCCACATGGGGACAAGTACCTCTTTTATGAGGAGATCTTGTCCAATCCCAAGGTACTTTGTACCCTCCATGTCATCATGTACCATCCTTCCACCTCATGTCCACTTCACCTTTTAGGGCTATATCACATGCCACATGTCAAGATGTGAGGGCTTGTGAGTTCTCAACTCACCTTAGCCCTACATCTTGATATTTGGTGGCTCAATCTTGGCCATCCATTTCTAGGAATTCTCAAAATCCTATAAATACCCCCTCTTTTCTCTCATTTGGGGATCATTTTTGCTAGCCAAACTCTTGCAATTTTGTTTCTCAACTTATACTTAGCCATTTTCACATTTTCATCCACTTGCATCCATCTTCACATCCTCATCTAGCTTACATCTTGCCATCCAAGGAGCATACACATCAAAGATCGAAGGGCCAACCAAAGGATCGACTCGACGCAAGGTATAAGGTTTCATTTCGTTGCTTTGTCTTGCATTGTTTCCAACTTAGGCTAATCTTGAGGTGTAGGTTGTTTTAAGTTGTTTATTTGCACTCTTTTACTTGTTGCTTGATTTCTAACGCTCACATTCGACCTATCACGCATACAAATATCTCTAATTTTATTTTTGTTTTAAACTCACCATATCATATTAATCAAAAAATTATCAAAGTGTCAATGGCCCCTTGGTCTAATGGTGAAGTTGAAAGGCTCATTCAAAATGAGCCCACCTGGGGTCAAGCCTCACTGATTGCAAAAAGCTTCAACACAAAAAAAGGGATGAGGCCGGAATTGTATTCCAATTTTAAATGTCAATGGTTCTTCCAAGCACTTTGGAATTTTTGGCGGGTAATATATATACATTCGCCTCTTTAGTTCTTTGGGAGCTCGTTCTTTCTGCTATGGACATTACATGCCTTCCTTTAGCGCCTTCTCAGAGGGCAAAACTCGCTTCAGCAGGCTACACCACACTTGATTCCATTCACAGCCTTTCTCCTTTTGACCTCGCCTCAGGTTTTTCTCATTCTTCCTCTTTTAAGCCACAATAATTTGCTGCTTTTTTAAAATGACGGAGTCAAATTTCTAAAATAATCTTCAAAATTTGTTTAATTTCCAGTGATTCTGGTATTCTTCAGTCTGTCGTATTGAAATATTGAGTTGTGATGGTTTTAGATATAGGTTACTCTCGAATGTGCTTTGTAATTGTAATTGTTATTGCTACATTGTAGTAGTTAAGTGGGATTATGCGTCATGTATACACTGTAAAGTGGTAATTATATAGGGATAAACTGGATTCATTTGCAGAGGTTTGAAAATCTCTTTGATTCAATCAGCACTAATGATGGTAGACCATGTTTTTCCGCCTTTGTTTTAATAAAAAAAAAATGTTTATAGCTCTTTCTTGAAATCGTCAGACGTAGGGTTCAAAGTTCACACTAATATATGGTTATTGGGATGTGTGTGAGACTTCAAAACTCAACTGCTTCGATATTCTCTATCAGGCGTTAGACACTTCTCACAGGAGGTGATCCCTCTGAGTTGTAAATTACACCTAATTAGAGGACAAAACATTCTGAATATTGCGGGACATGTTAAATGGAAAATACGGATATTTGAATATAAGCTGAACCCTCAAGCAAATATCATACGGTCTATACAGGTATCGTTGAGTTTCAATGCAAAGTACTGGCCATAAGTATCAAAACTTTCCATGCGTGAATGCATAAGGTTAGCTGTGGCTTGATGAACAATAGGACTTCTTTCAATTTAAGTAGTTTGAATTGTCAGCGATCTAGTTGCTACTTTTTGCTGAGAATACGATCCTTCAGGACAAGGGAATTGCTTATGTGAAAGACCATCTGATGGACATTATGGTGCATTTCCTCTAATGGAGAATTTCATCCTAGTGAAGCTTTGAACTTCGCCGTTCTACTAAGTGCGGATTAGTGTTTGAAGTTTGAACCCTGAACCTCATCGGCACAAAATCAAAATCAAATCAAACTCTGAACTGAGAAGTCAAGTAAATGCTAATGGGACATTAGACATATCATTTGGAAAGGGAAAAGTGATGTTATGGAGTTTGTACGGCATTGTCAGATGTAGTATTTGGTAATTAGTATGCCAGATCTTTTCTTTCAGTTCGAGACTTCAAATGTGTTTGTTAGGAAACTGTTGTTTTACCTGAAACATAGACACAAGAAAGAAGCTGAGTGACCATGCTATTATGATAATCCTACCAAAGCATTACATGAATAAAATTACTAAAGCCAGCAGCTTTCATACTAAATTTCTGATATACGGTCTTTACATCTTTAGAGAATTACATTGCAAGAAAAATATCTTGTGGAACCCTTCCTCTGATGGTTAGCGCTGTATAGTAATTCACTCACACTCTGTTTGTTGCAAGATGGCTGGCATATTGCAACGAGCAAATTATTACTTTAATTAGTGCCTTGGTCATAGTTTCATGAATTTCCAATTCAGTCATAAAGTTTTCCGAGTCTGAGAGCTGAGTGTTCTAGAATTAACCGAAATGAATTGACTCTTTGAAATCACAACTCTGACCGTGTTTTGCAGAAACTCGTCAATTCTAAGCATTACACTTTGCCACCTAAGAAAACTGAAAAACTAACTACTATCATTAAGGCATTAGAGAATAATTTCTAGGGCTCTTGTTCTTGAAATAAGTATACATTGACAAAATCATCATATTTAATCACATTGATGTGTCAAGAAAGGCCACATCTATCAGCACCATACTTTTGCCTTATATTTACAAGGACATGAAATAGATCTACAACAAGCTAATTAGAAACAGTTGAGAAATTTACATCCAGGTGGTGTTTTTGCAATGTATCAAATTATATAATGTTTTTTTGGGATTCAACTGCATGGTTTTAAGTCAATCTTTATCGACCCATATTTCATGAGTAGTGGTCACAAGAACCCATCTCTCATGAGAATGAATGGTCCACTTGGTACTCATTGCATCTAGGTGATGCTCATAGGGGTGAAGCATCAGGACTTCCAGGGAGGTCACCCATTTCAGTACTACTCTGACTAAATCACACTTAATAATGGAATTTCCTCCAAGATCAAGCCCACTTAGCTTGCTTCACCCCTGTATGCATCACCTAGATGCAGTGATAAAACATCGCATATGATAAGTTGAGAAATTGCTATGTTACATGAAGATTTTGGTATGTGAACAGTAAGAAACAGGGGCCTCATTTTTGCTATAAAAGAAGTTAACAGTATCACAAAGTTCAGAAAAACAAAATCTAAATGTGTAAAAAAATGAACTTAAACTTAGAGCAAAACATTTGCTTACCTAACCTCCTTGACTCCGCTTAAGGATCTCTTCAGAAATCAGTAATCGCTTTCTTAGTGGCAGCTGTAGTTAAATAAAAATAGAATGAGATGCTGAAAGTTTACGTGAAGGAATAAAAGGGATTTGTTACCCCATTCTTCGACATAATGTATTAATGTGCATAATGTTGTAAATTTATGTATATAATATAATTAATCTACAAAATGTAAGTTACGAAGGATGTAATTTTCTCCCTCTTCAATAAATCCGCATCTACACACTTCCCTTTCTGTGCCCATTTTCCTCATTGACTTCTTACAACGTTTGGTATCAGAGCCTTCTAATAAATCTTTTGGGATTGCTTGCAAACAAAATAAAAATAATTTTAAACTGTGAAGAAGTGAGTTGATCTTAGAGTTCAAAGCGCAGACATTGCGTAGGCCTCAAAGCAGATGTCAAAGGCAGAAATTTGGGCAGATAGGAGTGCAGGATCAGTCGCTATGACAGAGTGGGTGCAGCAGGGTTGGCTACTAGAGCATAATAAAATAAATAAATAAAAATGTTTCTTGAAGGTTGTGTGCAGACAGGAAAAAAACATTGCAGGCAAGGTGCAAACAACAACGTACAGACCAAAGATGATAGTTGTGGGTGCAAGTTTGCAGATTTTCAGAAAGCATGTTTATTTGACAATGTGCTTTCAAGGGTTGAATGGTACACTCTGAAATATGAATACTTTTATTTGCTGTTGTTTGGATGTTCAAAAATTGTATTTTGGTGTCGAAAAGTTCTGTAGTCTCTATTGCCAGAAGCATCACTGCACAATTTTTTAATTTGAAACCAATCTCACTTTAATCACTTGATAATGTTGAATTCATCAACCACCCAAGGATCTCGCGGACACATGAGACCGATCCAAAGAGCTTGTGCCAAGTCGGACTTCATCATGCTTAAGACATTCCACACCTGGGCAAGGTCAGACTTTGAAGTGCTTGTGCCATCTCATCTTCAAGTGGGGTGGAGTTTTCCTTGTCTGCTACCTTCAACACTTAACCAAATTTTTCCAATACTTAGCCAATTTCATGAAATTTCCTTCCCAAGGCATCTATACTTAGTCATTTTTTAAAATTTTCCTTCCTCCTCTTGGCTGGGCGGACTTCATGAACCTCATGCCATGCCTTCCTTGGCTTGGGCGAACTTTCCTTCCACCTTGCCATAAGGTTGGCGGACTTCATAACTTTCATTCCCAAGTTGCTTGCAAGGTGGGTTGGACTTAGAATCTTGTTTGACAAAGTGCTTTGACATGGCGAACTTCACACTTCCCTTTCCATACACTATCTCCTTATGGCGGACTTCACACTTTCTTTTCCATATGCAAGTGCAGACTTGGAGAATTTCTTTCCATGTTGTTGGGCAGACTTTGAAACTTTTACTCCACTTTCCCTTGGTGTCTTAGGCAGACTTTGGTGGTGCCTTTCCACTTCCTAGTCCAAGGGTGGACTTCAAGAAGTTTTTGCCATGCTCATGGCGAACCTTGGAGATACCTTGACTAAAGTATGGCAGACTTCCAAGATACTTTGCCATGTCCATTTCTCTTCCAAGCAGACTTCCTCTATGCCATTGTTCTGTCATTCTTCTGGATCATCAAACCCTCGCCATATGCCTTGATTTTTCATGATTTTTGCTTGCTTTTTACTTGATTTTTCTTCTGGTGGCCTAAATTTTTTAATTCTAAAAATGGAAATGTTGACTTCATGACCTAGGTTGACTTTCTAAAAATAGAAAAAGCAAAATCCCTAAAAAATAGGAGTCTCGGATTGGTCCAAAAAGCCAAAAAGAAAAAAAGCAAAAAAAAAAATCCATAAAAAATAGGAAGTGTTAGAATTGAGTGAAAGCAATTGCGTTCTTCGTCGACCGAGTCTTCTGAGCACTTTGGCGATGTCTATGCACAGTTTCGGGCTTGAATTCTCTACTTGGCTTGGGTGATAACTCCAAACTCAAACTCCTCATTGTAAAAAGACTGGTGATTAGCAGTTGCGACGCCAAGGCAAAAGAACCCAAAAAGCAAAAACAAAGGGTCCCCATTTGCAATGGGGCAATGTGTGAAAAGGTCATAATAGGACCCTGCAAGACAGAAGTAGAAAATATTTACAAGATAATATTATATGATGCCCTTATTTGAATATGCAAAGAAAACAAGGGAAGTAAGATTAGTGATGCAACTACCTGTTTAAGTCTTACAAATAACAAGAAACCAATATCATATCATAAATATATTGGAATCTTTTAGGTTTCTAATTCATTCTTCTTGAAATAAAATGGTTTGATAGGGTGCCCAAGAAACCCTCTACCCTAGGCCCAAGAGCAGTACACCCCTCTTGGCCCCATGTGGCCCTTGCCATCCATATGGGGTGGTGTGCCTAGTGAGGCGTCCTATCGTTGTTCCCTTGTACTAGAGCCATTATCACTTAATCATATTGAGAGATTGAGGGTGCAACTACAACAGGGTGTCCTGGGAAGTCATTCCCTCTAATTCCAAGAGCAGTACACCCCTCTTGGCCCACATGTGGCAGGCCTCAGCCATCCATCATGGGGTGGTGTACTTAGAGGGTGGCCCCAATGCTATTTTCCCTCCTCGTAGGCCCTTAAATCCCCCTAACATGATTTATTGTCAAAGTTATCTATGTATATACACTTTATACTTATCCAATAATATCTTCATATTCAATCACAAATTGTATTGCTATGGTTGCTGTCCTAAATGTCGTCTATTTTTGAATCTTCCCTCCTATAATGATCCTCGTGCCCCTATACATTTCTTAACTTCCTCCCTTTATATGATGGGGACAAGACATGACTCTTAACCCCAATCGATGTCTCACTCGGTACTTACCTTGATAGCAGCCTCTTTACAAAATTAACCGTTTCTTTATTTAATTGCTACCTTCACAAGATTCCATCGTTTCCTTAAACTATTTATAATTCACTTAAGTGCTTCTTTACAACAGATTTCTATCTTCACACATATAAACTTTATCTTTTTACTAATGAATCCCTCTCCCTCAAGTTTTGTCTTATTCTCCACTCTTATATGCCCCGATGGCTATTCAAGGGTCAATGGTCATGACTCTTGGAAAGATGATCACACCTTTTGACTTCATTGAACTGTTTGCTAATATTATTGTTGTTGTTTAGTATATGTATTTTTTATTTAAATATTTCTATTGATATATCTTATTAATATTATTTTATATTATTTTTCTTGTGAATATCATCTTTACTATTATATTTATAATTACTAATATTAATTATTATTTAAATTTGTTTCTTTTTCAGTTTTCAATAATAAGTTGTAATATATATTTTAATTGTAATATGTTTATATATTACATTATTTAACGATGTTTAGATTTTGGTATTTATGAATAATATTTAGGATGGTAATTATTTGTATTTATGATAATATTATCTTGGTAATTATAATGATGTTTAAATGACAATTACTTATTTTATATTTTGATATATATTCGGTTTGGTTCTTTGTATTTCAATACCTCAGATTTAGTACTAACATTTAGGTTAACAACCTACTTGTGCTATTTTTTTCTATTCAAATTTAGTGGAATGTTTCTAACCAATAAACTTTAGATTCAACCCTATATGAATGTTGAGGAAAAAAATGGTTCCAGTATATGATTGGACCACTAAGATAAGGATGCATGATTCTCAAAGGAACTACAATAATTTTGTAGACTACTTCTTGGCTCTATTATATCAAGCAATTACAAATACTCCAATGCCTAGATTTCCTATGTCTTGTAGAAATTAAATTCAAATAGGAAAATAAATACAATTTGATGATTGGTACTTAATGTAAGAATATATTGTGCTAAGATTTTATGGATCAAGAGCAGAGCCATCCAAACTTCCAATACATGTGACAGAAAGGGTTTTTGCATTGGATCAAGAGTAGAGCCATCCAAACTTCCAATATATGTACAATAGATGGAGAGTACTGATCAACTATACTATGTCAGTCAGAAAAAGAAGATCATATTTCCTTCTTTACCTTTTTCATGTGGAGGGTTCACATTTTGAGAGAAAATCATTTAGTGTTGTACATGAACTTTTGAATTTTTTTCAATTTGATGTTTTCTCTCACTGGTAGTATGATCCATGCAACACCATTAAATCAAGGGTTGTGGCTAATAAGAATGTTGCAAGTAGAATTCAACATCAAAGTAAACCCTTGCTTGAAAACTTGAGAAACAATGATTCTTGGGATGAGGTCAAAACAACAATGAAGAAAATTGTTGCTAAGAAAGGTATTTATTTTGAACAATTATCAATATAAATTATGGCATTGCATCAATAGAGAGAAGCAAAGAAGCAAATAAGGAGGTACGATAATTTTTATGAAAAATTGATCTACTAGATCTACTAAAGTAAAAATACCAGATTCTCTAAAAATGGATTGTAAAGAAAAAAAATGGACACAATAAAAAATTACTACCTTTTGGTCTATGAGGAAGGATCTAGGTGAACCAAAAACTAGTGCAACGTTTCAAGAGATCGAAGAAGATTATGAGTTTAGCAATCTATGGAATAAAGAGAATCCCTCCAAATTTGAAGAAATTGATGATGAGAGGGAAGAACAAAGTGTAAGTTATGAAAGCAAAGTCAAATCTGGTTTAAATGAGACCACAAAACAAACATATACTTTAGGAATAACCATAGCCAAAAAAATGGGTTATGAACGTGGTGGTTTGGGGTCCAACCAAGGCATTTGGAGGGAAATAGAGATAGGCCATAGAAAACCTAGTGATTTGCAAGGCCTTGGACTTGGAACTGATAAAATAGCCCAAGGGCATACGGGGATAGGTGAAATAATTCATTATCTTACAACTTCAATTCCTAATCCTCATGTTCAAATACAATCATAACCAGGACATGCCCATGGCAGAGAATCTAGTGCAATTGACATTGCCACTAGTGGTGATGGTATGAGTAGTAGTAATAGTAGTGATCAACTATCACAATAAAAAAATACACATAAGAGGTCAACAACACAAGATACTACATAGACACCCAAAGATCAAGGCATTTCAAAGAAGCAAAGGATTATGATAGGTCCAAGTCCAACTACTAGTACCAATACCACTACCTTAATTTCCACCCAAAATGAGTTATTTCCAGGCACTCTTCCAGTTAGTGTGACTGCAACAACAATGGCCAATCCTTGGCCCTGGGATCAGTCTCAGATAATTAGATATGTTTCCATCATTGTAAGTACTCCTTCACCATTGAAACATTCCACTATGTTTATGACCCCAAGTTTTGATTACAATGACGAGTTTAAAAATAAATAAAAAATGTATAATAAAAGAAAGGAAGAAACTGATAGAGAGTACATCTACTATAACTTCAAAGCTCACAACAACCAGGGTATTATCCATATTTGACCCAAATATAAAAATCATGGAGTATATGTTGTTACCATAGTTCAAAATAAACCAAAGAATCAAATGGATCACTTTGAATTTGAGGTGAGTAGCTTCCAATTGAATTTTCCTAGATACAATTTTTTTGACAAAATTAATGTATCAAAAAAACAATGAATTGGTGTATACATCATTGTTAAAGCAAGAGAGAGAGAGAAAAAAGGTTACAAATTCAAATAGAAAAGTTATAGGAAGACCTAGCAAATGAGAACACAAAGAGGAAAACAACAAATAACAAGAGCAATGAATTAGAAAAAAGAATTAAAAATATGCCTCTACATCTACAAGCAAAGAGGATAAACAAACAAAGCTGGAGTTTAATGAGCTAAAGAAAAGGTTAGATGAGAGAAAAAAGAAATATGATGATGAAAAATCCACTTTAGAAAAATTAAAACAAAACCTACCAAAAGAAAAATATTTGGACCAAAAATTGGAGGAAGAGAGAAAAAACATTGAAAGATTAGCTACAGAGCTGAGGGAAGCAAAAAATGAAATAAATTCTTGTCAAATAAGTTAACTGTATTTTGTAGAGAAACAATGAGGCATATGCAATAAAAGATCTAGGAGGAAATAATGTAGAGGATTGATCATTTGTGTGAATTGTTTCAATTGATTGATGATATGATAGTACATAACAAGAAGCTCAAGAAATATGTAATGGACAACAAAGATGTGATTTCAATAAAGAAAATTACAAATCAAATTTTGCAAATAGTCGACAAAGCCGATGACAATGAATTGAAATCAAAAGGAATTAATGACTAGATTGATGCCTCAATGAAGGTGTCATCTATCATTCAAAAATGTTTGAGAATACGTGAAGCAGAGGAATTTCGAGATCAAGCTACAAAAATGATGAAGAAGCTAGATAAAAAAGGTAAGGAACTTGACATAGCTTGGTTTTCCAAAGGATTTTGACACAATGAGTGATCCATTGGAAAGGATGATTTTTGAAAAAAGATGGAGGATACAAGGAAGATTGATTTGGAGCAGTTTCCTCAAAACCTAGATGAGGCAAACTATCTGGATTCCATCAAACCAATGATAACCTTGAATGCAACTTTGATTGAAACATTCATGTCAAATTCCAATTTTAATCATGACTTGTTAACAAATTTTCAAGTCAGACACTATCAGTTACAACAAATGGCACTTCCATCAAGTGAACAGTGGAGCATGCTACAAGTTGATAGAATGATTTGATAATATGATTTTCCAAATTAACTCTATGTAGAGTTGTCTTTGAGAAATATTTTTCATTGCCTCTATGTATTCCTTCATTTGAAAATCAATAAAAAACTCAAATTCAATAATGTGTTCAATTATTTGTATTATTTAATTGCTCAATTGAAGAAAAACTCGGGATTCTACTACTAGATACATATTTGACATTAAATGATTGCTAATGTTGTATATGATACTATTGTTAATATGTTATTAAACATTGAGTTGAATGATGAATCATTGAGTACATGTAAACCTTATCAGTATGACACAATTAAAATGTGAAATTATTAATAATATGTTAATTTATTCAATCTGATTCATAATTTCATGGAATACAATATAAAATATCATCAACTATAGTTTTGAATATAAAATGTAGTATAAAATATAAATACCTAGAAATTGTTAAATCCCTGGACAATAGTTAAAATTTAGAATCTAGATTTTATATTGGAAGTTTGGAACTGTGGAAAATAGTAGTATGTTAATTTATTCAATCTGATTCATAATTTCATGGAATACAATATAAAATATCATCAATGACAGTTTGGAATATGATCCATGAAATGTAGTATAAATACCTAGAAACTGCTAAATCCCTTCCATTTTCATATTCACCTCTCGATCCTCACAGTGACGATGAGATTGAGAGGCATCTTGACTTTGAGTTCGGTCTTCATTTTCTTTTTCCTATGTACGTCCACTTAACTACATCTCAAGTTCAACATTGATTGTGTCATTTTCATTTGTCATTGTCACTAATGTTTGAAGTGTTGCACAACCCTCTTATTTCACATATGGACCTCCAAGTTGCAAGTTCCCTTTCAAAAGGAAATGTTTGGATATCATGTACCTAGTTGTATACATCATCAAACAATTTTCCAAATTCTTGTCTAGTTTATTTCTTATCTTTGATTTCAAGAACCCCAATGTACTGAAAACTCTCACCCTCCATCGACCACAATATTATTGTTTGACATTAATCAACAAGTTTGAAATATTCCAATAATGAATTCACGCAATGTTTCACTCTAACCAAAGGTTTCCCAAACCCTTTTTATTGACCCCTCTTGCATGGGATTCTCCATGGAGTCAAACTGGTCAATCATACTTATTGCAAAACAAAGACCTTGTTCTCTAAGCTTAGTTTCATTTATAATTCCTTCTATTTTCTATCCATTGTATTCTTATTTTTTTGAAAAGTGTTTGCCCATGGTAATTACATTTTTATGAAAATAATATGGGTTGTGACAGTTGCATGGGATCCAAAATTGAGGGTACACAATAGACATGGCTTCAAGTATTTCATCTCGAGGGAATCATTCATAATCTTTGAGGAAAGATATTTTGTAATATATTTTAAGATCACTTATAAATTTAACAATGCCATCAAAAACTTCCTTTGTAAAAGTTCTTTGGTAGAGCACCTGACCATCGTGCAATAGTGCATCAATTGGTATCTCAAATCCACGTACAAAGACACATAACTACCCACTTGCATTAAACTGTAAATGATTTTTAGGATCATTCAAATCTATAACTAACTAACAACTTACAAATTTTGGACTTTGAAATGGATAATCTGATAGATATAGATTATCGAGGGTCATGCATGTCATTCTACGTAGTTTAGTATATTTGTAGATATACATAGTTTTGTCTTGGGATTTTTCACAAGATTTTTCATTTCATCCAACATGGAGAGAAGACCAAATAAAGTTAAGAGTGTCTCTATATCACTTAACCTATGTAAGAGGTCAAGATCTTTGTCTACTGTGTGGCAATGTTCGTACATTACTCCAATCAAGGATCGATATTCTAAAAAAAATAATTCCATGGTCCATGCAAGGAGATCCATTTGGTATCAAAATCCTTAAGAAGCTTGTTTCCTCTTGTTATTCCCTCAGCAAAATTCTTAAATTACACAAAATGTTTGGGACTTTGACAAAAGTATGCATAGAGCTCGCGAAATACATTTTCAACTTTTGATATTGGAGGAAACTTTCTTACAATTTTAAATGCTAAATTCATTTTGTGGGCCATGTAGTGAATGGAAATCATGTATGGTGAACATGTAGTTTGAAAATTTACACAAATATCATTCCTTTAATCTTGCATTAATGAAGCTCCATCATCTCCTACATACACCAAATTTTTGGTAAGTGTGAAGTCATCCATACCTCCAATTTCATTCAAATATTTCTTAACAACTTCACATAGATTTTGTGATTTTGAAATCTCCTTCATTTTATGAACACAAAGTAGATGAGGTTGGCATACATGTTGGTGTATAGTATACACATGCATACATACCCAAGAAGTGTTATCTACCATAGTAACTTCATCTAAAGATAATGCAATGAAGTTTGAATCTTTTAGTTTCTCTTATAAATCTTGTTTTTCCACCTCAACAAGACAATTTTACCATTCCCATAAAACATTTATTGACCAATGTGTGATAGAAAAGTGAGCAACACCCAAAAAGATAATAAATTAATATATTTTTGGTAGTCTATCATAGGACACCCTTTGGACAAATTATGAAAAACAACACTCATTTAAACAGTTTTTACCAGTTGTGCTCTTGCCATTATCTTTCCAAATTGAGCTTCAATCGAACCTCTACATGCAACAATATTTTCCATTCTTTGCATATGCTCATCATATTCTAGGACATACTTAACATGAAGAAATTCTTCCTTTGATTTCCATCTTACCACTGATTTTTCCTTTCTATCTATAATTTTTTTTTTTATAAACTTTACCAATATGCTTTTCTATGGTGTCAAGCTTTAGTTGTAACTTGTCTCTTTTATATTTCCAATTACAAATCTTACACTTGCATTCTATTGGAGGTTCATCTTTGTTTTCATTCTCCACTAGTTCAATGAATGAGTACTTTGACACCCAATCAATCTGAAAATTCCTTGTCATATCCCACTCGCGCCCCATTTTTTATTTGAATTTTCTTTTCCTCTTCCTTCCTTCCAACATCATCTATGATGCCAACATTTTCATCCAAGTCAATTAGCTCATTCTAGCTAACTTGGGTATCCTTGGGAACATCTTCTGCAACATTTTCATCCTCATCTGACTTAATTAACTCAATCCCATCTCATCTTCCAGTGAGGTATTGCCAATTCCCTCTTCATTAATATTTCATGCAAGAGTTGATGATGTAGTTCCATCTTGCTCTGATGGATTGGAAACATTTCCAAAGTAAGACTTTATGGTAACTCTACGTTTTGGGTGTTTTGATGGCCTCCCTTCACCACCTTGAGGAGTCTTACTCTTGTTGCACTTGTTGCTTGACATCTTGATCTCTCATAGAATAAAAACTAGAAAAATTGTCTTCTTGTTTAAGGACATATAATATAGAATCTAGATCCCATTCCCTACTCAATATCATCTTTAAGGTTGAAGCAAGAATATAAAAGAGATAAAAAAATCTTATAACACTTTGAAGAAATGATCACTTACTTTTAGGTTTTCACTAACTCGCTATTCATTAATGCAACAATGCCTATAGTTGTAAGTTTGTAACTTGCCTATGATTAAGGTTCCAAGTCCAACTTCTGAATCAAGAGCTCAAAATTTTAGAACTAAACAAAATACGTGATAATAAATCAAAGTTTTTATTGTATTTATATCAATCCATATTTTATAAATTTGGCAGGATTTTTAAATGGTATAGTAAAAATTTGGAAAATCTCGCGTGATTATACAACAATACATTTAAATGTTAGGTGAATCAAACCTCAATGGAACACATATGTTGTAATTTTCAAGGTGATTATGGGCCTACAATTAGCATAGAGTTATCATAGTATAGGCAAAATAGGTCCTCTATGATAATTATTTTTTAATGTAATTAGCAAAATGTGTCCTCAAACATAGCTTTTTTTAAAGTTATTGGTGAAATGGGTCTTCACATACAATTATTTGTAAATTTTATTGGTGGAATGGGTCCTCACACATAGTGAGCATTTAATAATATTGGAAAAACGTATCCTGATACACAATTTCGTTTTAATATTATTGGTGAACATGTGGATGATTTAATACATGCTTTTGAGATTTCGGGTGAAAATATCAATTAGTCCATTGGAAACATGTAGTTTGTTAAGGTGAAACTATTAATTAAATATGCCTCAAAAAATAAATTAATGATGAATTGAAATGCATTGGATTGATAATTCATAGAATCCAAGCAATTTGGCCACCTTGATGGTTGCAATATATTCACCAATTGGTGAAGATTCACCACTGAAAAATCCCTGCAATTCACATATGTTGGTGTCGACATTTTAACATTTAGAAATTCAAAATTATTTTTAGCCTATCGATAACTGATTTATGAGAAATTAGAGAATTACATATAAATACAAGTATTTTTCACCATTTTAATCCCATAAATTTTGGAAAGCGAAGTGAGAGCATAATTTAACATCCTAAAAGTAGTCAAGAGTAGAATTAGTAAAATTATAGCAGCATTATTTCAGTCAAGCATCATGTTAGCAATGGATCATGTTTTCATGTGAGTTTGTTTATGTTTCATGTCCATTTTTTGTGAGTACTGACACTTGTATAACTTCAAATCAAGCATCCAATTATCCTTGAAGGTGATGATTACAATTCCTTTAGTCCATCAAGGAGTGCAGATCTGAGTGGTAAGTTGTAGCAATTATTATTTTTTCACTTGTTTATCCATTAGCCTCTACCCAACTGAGGGTAAGCTCACTTTTACACATCATCATAGCCATTTTGGAGGTAGAAATACCAAAACCAAGTTTGACTTAGGCAAGCCTATATACAACACAACCCTTCCCCCTCTTTCATGTGTGCAAGTTACAAATCTAAAGCGAATTTGGGAGAGGATTGAAGACCTAATTTGTCATTCAAGCATTCAAGTCCTACAAGTTGATGAATCATGGAAATTGGATTTTATTAGTGACAAATGAAGCTTTGAAACCGAGGCTAGAGTAGAAGAGCCTAAAGACAAGGACTAAATGAGGTTTAAAATCTATTTTTGAGTGTCTGCAATTCTAGTTCTAGGGTGCTAGTTCCCCTGTCCAACCAAATCAAGCTCAAAATTATATGACAGGTTCCTCTATGTCTACCCTATGTTGTTTTGAACTCTATTTTTGTCTTTTAGTTCTATATTTTCTAGTAATCATAATTTTTTTTTGGTATTTTCATAGTTAACCTAGGTGCATCTTTATATTATTAAATTCAGTCAATTAATCAATATCAAATCATCCACACACACATAAAGAACTAAAACCCTGATATCCCATTCTGGCTCTTCCATTGAGATTAGTAGCCAAGTGGGTATTTGAGAACAATTTTAGTTATCCCTGTAGTGATGTAGGAAGAGATGTGATTTAGACCCTAGATCCTCTCTTCTCACATTATAGGAAGATAAAAGATAAAATCAAGAAAGAAAAAATAAAAGCAACTATCAAAAGAAGTCAACAACCAATATATCTCTTGCCCAAAAGATAAGCTCAATTTTGATAAATAGGGACCATTGTAGGGAGGATGCATCCGTTAAGGCCCTGGTTTATTTTTGTAGTGCCTATTTTAGGAAAAAATGCTTCTATTAAGTTATTAAAATGTTTTTTATAGTGATAACAAAAGATAAGCAACACGTTATGCAGGCCATAGACTTGGTTCCATAGTTAAGATTTATTTTCTCATGATTCTCTTGAAAGTGTAATGTTTTTTGTATAATAAGTAAATAAGTGTAAGGAAGCTAAGGTAGCAAAACAGCTTCCTACACTAATTTTGAGAGGATAATACAAAAAATTACATATCTTTTTCAATTATAAAATTTAAATAGAAATAAACATAAATATTATGCATACCACAACACAATGATTTACATGTGGAAAATCCTTTCAGGAGAAAAAAACCCACACTCCAAAAACCACCCAATAAATTACTCAAAAATAATAAAGATTATATTATAATTGCAGAGCAAGCTTCTCATAGGAGTATCACCAACTAGAGATCCAGAGACAACACGACTGATATCAGAGTCTCAAAATACATCACAATACACAACCATAATATAATGCCCTCATAAAATAGGGTTACCTTCTAGGGCAAGACAAGCCAACAAAATATCTACCATCAGATCTAAAACCTAATGACGAATGGTCCATATTTACAATATATCATTAAAATTTAATGTATTCCAATAGTTTAATATATTTTAAATTGTTTTTGTTAACACACTCACATTTTGCTCCACCCCATGCTCCCATTGTATATTACACCTATCGATGTAACTAGGATATATTAAAAATATATCCTACAATAATAAACCTTATATAATTGCAAGGTTGAGATACATTTTCCTAAAAAATATCCCACTTTTTGAACACCTTGCAAGAGCAATAGGAGGAAGAATAAACACCGTCTCTTAATTGCTAGGAGTCGAAAGGCCCATAGTCTCTTAACACCATTTGAACCTCTCTATGTTCAAAGGCTTAGTTAAATAGTCAACAATATTCATCAAAGTCTCTACCTTAACCAACTTCACCCTACCATCTTTGACCATATCTCTAATAAAATGATATTGTACATCAGTGTGCTTGTTTTTGGCATGAAATGTCAAGTTCATAGCTAGACATATCACACTCTTATTGTCACAATAAATTGTCAATGCACCCTGTTTTATTCCAATACCTAAACATAGTCTCTTAATACAAATGGCTTCTTTGCAAGTATGAGTAGTTTCCATATACTTAGCTTCAGTAGTGGACAAAGAAACCACAACTTGTCTCTTACTCATCCAACTAATTTCACCACCAAATAAACATAAGCACTGATACATCATTTGCTATCAACATCACCTACCCATTCTGAATCCACATAACCATGAATATCAAGGGAAATCTCATCTTCAATCAAATTACTATGATAGCATAAAGAATACTCTGAGGTAATACCCAAATATTTGAAGACTCTTTTAACTACATCCCAATGAACTCTACTAGGATTAGACATATACCTAGAAAGAACTCCCACTGCTTGGGAAATGTACAGTCTAGTACAAACCATAGCATACATCAAAATTCCAACTACACTATAGTAAGACACTCTGCTCATCTCTTCGATCTCTGATGGGGATATTGGACAATCTGAAATAGATAACTTTGTTCCAGCTGAAAAAGGAACACACAATGGTCTACAATCTTGCATGTTAAATCTTTATAAAATTGAATTGACATACTTACTTTGGATAAGCCATAACTTTATACTCACTCTATCTCTTTTCATTTCCATCCCAAGAATGTGTCTAGCTGCACCAAGATCTTTCATTTTAAATTTATCTACAAGTTAAGATTTCATTTTTGAACTCATACCTTTTCCTTTGCCAATAAACTACATATCATCAACATATAATGCAATAAGTAGGAAATAATCACCATAAGTTTTATAGTAAACACGATGTTCTGATTTAGAACACTCAAATCCCAAACTCAACATATATGTATCAAATTTTTGGTATCACATTCTACGCTCTATTTTAGGCCATACACAATTTTCTTCAATTTAAAAACTAATTTACTTTTACCTTTCATCATGTAGTGCTCTGGTTGTGTCATATAAATATCCTCCTCTAAATCACCATGAAGGAAAGTGGTTTTTGCATCCATTTTCTCAACCTCTAAATCATAAGCAACAACAATAGAAAGCAAGAATCTAATGGATTCCATTTTAGCAATAGGAGAAAATATCTCACAGATAAACACCCTCAACTTGAGAGTAACCTTTCACAACCAACCTTGCTTTTCTTTTGTCAATACCTCCATTTGAACCAATATTTTTCTTAAAAACCCATTTGCAACCAATAGATTTTTGTTTTTCAAGAAGTGGTAGAAGATCCCATGTATCATTCTTTTTCAAAAATGTCATTTCTTCATCCATGGCAATATTTTAGGATTCTACATCATTCATACCTAATGCCTCTTATATAGATTTGGGTTCATCCATGCTAGTATTCAAAGCAAAAATACATCTCTAATCATTAGGGGAATACCTTTTAGGTGGTTGTCTATTCCTTGTAGACCTATGAACAAGCCGAGTTGGAGGTTCTTCCTCCTCTTCTAATGGTATAGAGCTAGATGATCTCTCCTCAGCTTCTTGTCTATCCATGGGCCTCAATTCAACTTTCTCAAGTGTAGAATGAAATTGAATCACATCTTCCTGTTTACTTTGTTCTGGTTGCAATGTAACAAAAGAAGACTTAGTTTCTCTAAAAATAACACTTCTATTATATATTACCTTTTCTACAACAAGATCCCAAAGATTTTATCCTTTCATGCCATAACTATATTAGATGAAGATACATTTCACAACCTTCTTCTCCAAATTTTTTTGCTTCTCTTTTGGCATATGTGCATATTCCTTGCAACCAAAAACTCTAAGATGTCTTAATGAAGGCTTGTGACCCAACCATGCCTCTATAGGTGTCTTATCAACAAGAGCTTATGTAAGAGACTTGTTAATTAGGTAACAAACTGTGGCAAGAACTTCATCCCAAAACCTTTGTTCTAGACCAACACCACTCAACATACTCCTAGCCTTCTCCATCAGTGTCTTGTTCATTATTTTTGCAACTCCATTCTGTTGTGGAGGATACAGAGTTGTCTTTTGTCTATGAATACGACAATCTTTACAAAATATTTCAATATCATTAGAGAAATTTTTTCTACCATTATCAGTCCTCAAATATTTTATTTTCTTTCCAATCTACAACTCAACCATTGCTTTAAATTCTTTAAATCGATTGAAAACTTCAAATTTAATCTTTAGAAAATATACCCTTGTCCTACTATAATCACCAATAAATGAAACATAATATGTGTATTTTTTAATTGAAGGAACATCTACAAGAGCAAACACATCAAAATGAATAAGATCCAATTCACCACAAGATTTATGAGAACTCGAGTAAAACGGAACACAGTTTTATTTTCCATCAATGCAATGCTCACAAAAATAAAATTCAAGATTACAATTAGATAACCCTAACAAGATTTTTATTTTTCAAGGTCCTTAGACCCTTTTCTCCAGTGTGGCCAAGTCTCTAGTGCCATAACATAGTTTTCTCTATGGGTAACTTTTATTCAAAAGAAAGAGCATCCTTTAGTACCCAAAATCCATGGCCACTTGTTGAAGATGAAATCCTCACCTCTTCCAACGGAGTAGCCATAGACTTGATTTTCAAAAAAGTACTATTGCACTCAAAATTGCATGCATCAAGCTTATACAATGTTTCATATCCGACACCTCTAGCAATCACCATTGCACCTCTAACCATCTTGCATCAAAAAATACTACCTGCACACCTGCATCCATTAGTTTTCTCACAAATCACAAATTTTGTGCTAATCTAGGGATATACACACACCACTAATCCTTTTTATTCTACCATTAGGAAACTTGATTCTAGCTTTACCATGGTAAAAAAATTTAAATAAGAATCATCACCCAAGTTCACCTTACCTCCATCAAATTCTTTATATTCAAAAAATAAATCTCTGTTAAAGGTCATATGGAAAGATGCACCTGCGCCAATTAACCATGCATCATTACCAACATGAGTTTCCAAAGTTGTAGTGAAATATTCCTTCTCAGACTCAAAATTAGAATTAAATATCTTCTTTTTATTCTTCTTTTCTTTTTTGCAATCCTTCTAAATATGTCCAGGCTTACCACATTTCCAACAAATAACTTTAGACTTTTTAGGAGATTTGGTTCTCCCCTTGGGATTGGATTTATCATGCTTCTCATTGTTCTTGTATTTTTCCTCAAGTATTCCATGAACATTTAGGGCCTCTTTGGTGGTGATGGATACCTTCCTCCTCATCTCTTCAGAAAGAAAAAAACCCACCACATCTTCAATCTTCAAGATAACAAAAGTACTCCCAATTCCCATAACAAGAGAATCCCACGAATCAAGAAAAGAACAAAGAAAGATCTAACATTTCTCCTGCTCATTCATTTTGACAACAATTGATTCCAATTCAGCCACCAACATATTAAATGCTTCTAGGTGGTTTGTAATTTTTCCACCCTCTTCCATTCTCAAAGAATACAATTTCTTCCTCAATAAAATATTTTTCACTAAATATTTGGCTTGATACATCTCACCAAGTTTCTTCCATAGTTTTTGTGCATAAGTCTCTTCATGGAAATTAATTAAAATAGAGTCTTCCAAGCTCAATCTAATTAGACCCTTGGATTTATGGTCTATAACAGCATATTGAGCAACCAAAGTAGGATTTGCAGGCCTTGAAACTTTCTCATCAACAACACCCCAAAGATCTCAATCTATCAACAAATCCTCCATCTTTAGCTTCCACATTTCAAAATTATTTCCAAAAAATTTATCCACTTCTATTCTCCCTAATGAACTTGCCATCTAAAAATTATTGCAACAAGATCACAAAGTATCTTTCACATAAGCTCGCACTAAAATATGGATTAGTTAAAAAAACCCAACAACCTACAATTGAAACCAAAGATGATCAAGCTTTGATACCACTTGTAAGGAAGATAAGGTAGTGGAACAACTTCCTACACTAATATTGAGAGAAAAATAATGCAAAAAATTATAAATAATTTTCAGTTACAAAAATTCAAATAAAAGTAAACATAACTATCATGCATACCACAAACACAATGATTTATGTGGGGAAAACCATTTCGGGAGAAAAAATTCCACACTCCAAAAGCCACTCAATATATTATTCAAATATCACAAAGATTACAATATACTTGCAGAGCAAGCTTCTCATAGGAGTATCACCAACTAGAGATCCAAAGACAACACAAACGCTATCAGACTCTCAAAATACATCACAATACACAACCGTAATACAACTCCCTCATAAAATAGGGTTACCTTCTAGGTCAAGACAAGCCAACAAAATATCTACCATCAGATTTGAAACCTAATGATGAATGATCCATATTTACAATATTTAATTAATACAATGTATGTCAATAGTTTAATAAATTTTAAATTTTTTTTGTTAACACACTCACATTTTGCTTCACCTCATGCTCCCATTGTATATTACACCTATTGGTGTAACTAGGATATATTAAAAATATATCATATCAACAATAAACCTTATATAATTGCAAGGTTGACACACATTTTCCCAACAATATGCACATGATCTCAAGATAAGCAAAATAAACCAATACCAAAAGCTAGGTCAAGGGAAAGGTGCCCCCAATTAATTAAGGGTCACTAGGATAAGATGATATGATAGGTAGCTAGGTGAATAGGTGAAACAAAATATATTGATAATTTGTGAAGCCATGATAGGTGAATAAGTGAAATATAGGAGAAGGAATCTCTAAATATTATGTTGCAAAGGAACAAAGTACCCTTACTAGAGGTAGAGATAAATATTATTTACTTGAACTAGACTTGTGAGTTTTAAGCAAAAAGATCAAGATAGAGATATGTTACTTGAACTAGCCTTATGAGATATAAATTATTTACTTGGACTAGACTTACGAGTCTAAGAAAACATATAAGATAAGGATTGTTTACTTGAACCAAACATATGGGTCCAAGCAAACAAAGTAGATTATAGATAGAAAATAGTAAATAATTTTTAAGGTGAAGGGAAGGTGTATAAGGGACATGGATTGTAAAGGAAGTAAGGTTTTACATTTCTCAAAGCATACATGAATAATTTTTCCCCCAATTTGATCAAGATTAAAGATGAAAGGGTAGGGGGGTGAATTGGATAGGATAAGGGATGTATGATGAAGGATAGGGATAGGATAATTAAGATAAAATAAAGGAATGGAGAATCTATTGGGATATGTTTAGATATATGTGATGGAATGGACGACTTAGGGATAGATGAGAGTTTTGGATGACCTTATTTGGACACCAATTTAGTTAGTGCTTCAATATATATTTCTTGGATATGGATAGTGGGGCCTTGTGAAGTATTAGGATCGTGAGATGAAATGATATTTTATCTTGACTTGGGAGGGGATCACTACATGGAATGAAAGGTTTGGGATCATGAGATGGAAAGCTCATTAGATGGGATGGAAGGTGTACTTTGATATTGATTTGGAAGTGAATTGGAAGATATGGTGGAAGGGATTCTTTTTGTTTGATTTGGAGAGGAACAATAAGATGGTATGGAAGTGAAAAAGATACCTTTCTCTTGAGGTGACATGTAGGAGATACTTAGGTCTTGAGATGGAGTGGGATTATGAATGGGAAGAAGGAAGATATCTCGATCTTGAGATGGAAAGGTCTCTTTGGAAAGGATACTTTGATCTTGATTAGGAATGAGCTCATGAGATGACATGGGATGGATACTTTGATCTTGCTTTGGAATGAAATCATTGGATGCTATTTTTCCCCTACTTGTTTCAATTGTGCACTCATGTATTACATTTTTATGGAAGAGATTCCTTCTACTCGATCTATGGTGTATTCATATAAAATTGAAGTATAATTGACCACCTTTGAAATGCTATCTTCATTTGAGTGTCCCCATTTTCCATGTTTTGGGATAGGATCTTGGAATATCTTGATATCATCATTGGTTTAAGGTTGATGTTCAATACTAATTTCACCTTGTTCTATAAGATATTGGATAATACTTTTCAATCTGAAACAATCAGAAGTCTTATGTCCCTTGGTTCTATGATACTCATAATATTCATTATCTTTGGACCAAGGAGATTTGACTTGAGGTTCAAAATTTCTGATTTTTGGTAATGTGATAAGTTTATCTTGGATCAATTTTTACAAGGCTGATTCAATAGGTTCCTCTAAAGTAGTGCACTTTCTTTTAGGAGCATTATTTTGCCTAGGTTCCCTCCTGGGAATATTAAAACCTTGAGTGTTTTGTTGAATATTTTGGACTATTTTTGCATCTACCATACCATCATTGGCAATGTTCTTATTTTTCATCTAACTCATAGGTTTATCATTAGAATTTGAGGGTTTATCCTTGTTACCTTTAATTTTTTCAAAAGAACCTTAGTAATGAGATATTTTTTAATGTTAATCGCTATTAGATTGGGAAAAGGGATCTAAGTCCTAAATAACATTTCTCCCAATTTGAGAGGGGGATTAAAACTTGATCTCAAAACCCACTTGACTACAAACCTCAATGGAAGATTCAAAATTGTGGAACATATTTTCAATCCATTGGTGTTTTTTGTTGTTTGGGATTGATGATTGATTGTAAATTAATTGAATTTTGAGATGCAATTTGATGTTCCTAGATAAACTATGAAAATTCAAAAAATTGTTATGATTTCTAAGAAATTGAACACAAAAAGATAGAAAAAAAATCCAAAAACATAGGGAGTAGGAACGAAGGAACCTAGTGTGAAAATTTGGTGATGAATTAGTTGGTATAGGGTGTGGTGCCCCCTAGACTATTCTCCTACTTTTAAAGATTTGAAAACATTCGCTTGAAGTATCTAGTATGTAGCTCATATTCTCCCAAGGTCATTGCCAAAACTTTATCTGTCACTGAGAAAATACAATATCTATGTCTTTAAAAATTGTAGGAATTGAAAGCATGAATGAGCAATTAGTCTTCATCTTCCTCCAATCATCTTCAAATCTGAAAACTTGCACACATGAAAGAGGGGGAAGGGTTGAGTTGTATAGGGGATTTCCTAAGTCAAACATCATTTTGGTATTTATACCTCCACAATGGCTATGATAATCTATAAAAGAGAGAGCTTACCCTCAATCAGGCATAAGATAAATGATAAACAACTAATGAATTGACTAATGTTGCAACTCATCATTTAGATTTGCATTCCTTGATGGACTGAATTCATGTACTCATCACCTTCAAGGAGAAATTGTTGCTTGATTTGAAGTCTTGCAAGTGTTAGTACTCACAAAACAAATGAACAAAAAACATGAATAAACTTACATAGGAACATGATGAATGATTGAAATGATGACTGACTGAAATAAATGGGTCTAAAATGCTGATAGTGTTGCTCTTGACTACTCTTGATTTCTTTTGTGATGCTTAATTTTCTCAATAGATTTTTGAAGATTTAAAATGGTGAAAATACTTTATATTTATATGCAATTCTTCTAATTCCCAAAAAAAAGGTCTATAGCCGAAAAACAAAATTGGAAATTCAAATAATGAAATATTGACACTGAGATATTCAAATCGGAGCCAAAATGGGATGGTCAAGTGCAAGGGGTTCCCTAGACCAGACCCATCCTTTTTAGGGGCTAAAATGTTGGGGAAAATATTAAATGCATATTTTTTCCCTTATTTAATTTTCCAAAGATGTTTGTAAAATGGGAAATTAAATGCATAATTACGTCCAAGCACATCGGGGGAAATTAAATGTATTACCACCTTGAATTTGCAAGTGAAAGGCCATGTATGGATTAAGTTTTGAGTGAAAATATGGACAAGTTATTTTTTAGGGATAGTATAGGGAAGTTTACTTATCAAGCTTCCCAATCTTTGTAGAAAAGAAGAAAACATCTGTCCATTATTTTGATTAGCATTGTAAATGTCATTCATGCTAGTCTCATATTTAATTTTAGATAAAAAAAGTTCAATGAACTTGCCTTCCAACTCATGAAAGTTCTTAATTCCATGAGGAAAATGTGAAAACCATTCAATAGATTGACCTCTTAGGCTCCTAGGAAATATGAACGTTAGATATGTATCATTATGAGAAATCTCAAGACAAGGCCTTAAGGAAATCGACACATTATGAGAAATTTCAAAGTTTTGTGGAAGGGTATCATGTTGAAGGACTTATCAAAAGGATAAATAAATATTTCCTCTAGTGTGTATGACTTCGTAGAGCTTATATTTTCCATTTCCATGTTTTACATTTTTGTTGTAACTCTTGAATTTGTTGGGCCAAGTCATTTGTAGGTGTCAATGAATGTACACTTTGAGAATGTAATGTTGTTGTTGTGACTGACTTCATGAAATGTAATGTTGTTGAGGTTGAATTGGTGGAATGCAATGTTTTGATTATATAGTAAAAATAAGTTTTGAAGGGACTCGAAACCCTTTACAACTGAACATACAAAATGTTGCTCAAAGAAAAAATATTACACCATCAACAACAACCATTAGCAAAACGACAATAAACAAACATAGACCTAGTAGCAAGGAAACCAACAAAGAAAAGCACAAAACTAGACACTATTTCATAATCCTTAAGGTATTAGCCACCTCAAACTCCTGGTTCTTGTGGAGACCAATCATGTCCAACAATTATTTTTTCTCTTCCTCAAAGGATTTACTCATATTACCCTTCCCTCTAGCAGGGACCTAAACATCATCCTTCCAAACTTTTTTTCCTTTACCTTTAGTAGCCTGGTCCTTCTCCATTAGCTCAGTAAAATAGAGTTGGTCTTCTCTCAGCTCACTAATCTTGTGGAACAAGACTTCCAAGGAATTAACACTATTCTTAATAGAAATGTGATAGGCTTGCAACAATTTCTTAATGTTCGCGTTGGTGTCCAAAACCTTGGCCTCCAAATGAGAGAGATGTTGCTCACATAAAGACTTGAAGTCAGAAAAAGAACATTCTAAATCCATAATTATATCAATGAGAATGTTCGAGGAATAGCCCTTCAGAATCATCTGCACATTTTCTTTCAATCCCCTGATCTTAATGTTCACCCTATTGAATTTTTGTAGATTCCACTTCGCCAACTTGAAAGTTTTAGTCACCCCCACACACACCATGTCATGGAGTTCGAACATAGAAGTGGAATTGTCGTTAAGGTACAAGAAATCCTCCGACAGTGGGTTAACTTTAAGAGGTTCCACTTTACCCGACTTCTAATTAACAACCTCCTCCTCCTGCATAGATTTCTCACCAGAGGGTTCCACACTAGGTGAGTTTTGAACTGGGAAATCATCAATTTCAACTTTCTTCTCAAAACCCTTCTTGCAATGCTTAATTTTTCCCTGAGCAACACCCTTCGACACCTAATTTTTTAGCTTTTCAATACAATTTGAGGCCCTTCTTGGCCTATCCTTGGCCTCCATAACCACAACATTCTCTTGCAAACCCTCCTCCTTACCTCCCACCACAACATCATCTCGACCATTAAAAACTATATTGTATTTAGACCTTGAGTCCCCAGAACCAACCTCTGTATCATTGCCAACTGTATGGGACTCTGATTCTTGAATAATTATCCTCTTGGCAACCCATTTTCCTTTGGGGTTTCCCTTCTTCCTCTTCTTAGAAATAGGGGAAGAAGACCCATCCTCACCTTCCTCAATCCAATCCTCATCCCCAACAACACTAGTGTATGCGCCAAACGAGTAGGACCGATCACTCACAACCTTTTCCTTACCCTTTAAATATTTAACAGGAATGCAAGCCCTCACATGCTCCATGATGAGCAAGATGAGACCCTCATGTAGAACTGACACCCTCCCATTTTTCAAATGCACATACATAGACACCTCCAATGAGGACAACAAAAAGAAAGGAAACAAAATAAACAACCCATGCCTAAAATGATTTAATAGTGTAAAATGATGGCCTAGTATTGTAGTAAACCTACCTTCAAGGGTCACATAGCGCATAATAATCTCCATAATATCTGCCCAGATTTTCTTGAGGGACATCCTCTTGTAGCCCCAAAATGACAACTTGATAAGTTTCTTCCACTCACCATCCTTAAAGAATTGAGCCATAGCCTCCTCATTTCTCTTCTTATCTTTGAAGAATTTGCAACCAAGAATAGGAAACCCCGTAATAGCAGCTATAAACTCCTCATTTATCTCAAAAACCATACCCTTAATTTGAAACTTACGATTATGCCAACAAGAAAACAAACTCTGCTGAAGCCTTGGGGTCGTGGCCATGAAGCCTTTCTAGGAAAGGCATAAAGTTACCATGCTCAAGGATCCTTCAAATTTTTTGCTTCCTCCTCAAAATTGCGTGGGAATGGGGTTGAATTCTACTTCAATCACTCCCCATCTTCACAAAAACCAACAACATAAACCCTCAGATAGAGATGCTTGACTGAGAGCCACCAAACAATGAGATACCCACAATACGTGCAACTATAGTGGAAGTAAAAATGACAATATAACACTAACAAATAAGATCAACCATATCCATCATTTCTCAATAAAAAATTAGCTCCCTCGAGAAGGAGGGAGTACTCCTCCCATGACTTATACTCATTATTTCTAGCAACCTCATTAGCAAAAAAAATATGCTAATGAATTTCCCTCTCGGTAGATGTGAGAAACACAAATTTCCTCACACGATCTTAACATCATTATAGTATCCTTGATCAACTACTCGATAGTTCAGCTAGGCTTTTGGAATCCACATAGGAAATTGACAATGTTTATAGAGTCACCCTCCACCCAAAGTTTAGAGCAGCCCTTTTCCAAGGAAAACGTAATGCTGATGAACATAGCCTCAACTTCTGCACAATGATTGGTCCAATTTCCCAACAGGTGGAATGCAATGTTGTTGGGGTTGGTTTTGTAGAATAAAATGTTGAGGTTGGTTTGGTGGAATGTAATGTTGTTGAGGTTGGCTTGGAGGGATGAAATATTGTTGGGGTTGACTTGGTGGAATGAAATTTTGTTGAGGTTGGCTTGGTGGAATGTAATGTTGTTGAGGTTGGCTTGGAGGGATGAAATTTTGTTGGGGTTGGCTTGGTGGGATGAAATATTATTGAGGTTGGCTTGGTGGAATGAGTGTATTTTGTATGTTTAAAGTACTCATGTTTATATTGCATTTGGTTAAGGTAGGTGAAGGCTTAGGTGTAAAATGGTCATGATGTGTCTCTTCATATGATTCCCATTGAACTATTGATATTATTGGTGGAGGTTATGATATATATGTAAATATGGTTGATACTTTTTCTAATGATGTTTGAGGTGTGTTGACTTGAGTTGCCTCTCCCAAAGTGTGAGATGTAGTGAAAGTTATGAAATCTTGTGCTTGTTCTTTGATAAGGTGAGAGGGTATTTTAGCACCTCGTTGAAGTAATATTTGGAGGTAATTGTTGGGATTATACTTGAACAAATGATCCATTATTTTCATTACTTTAGATTCTTTCTTAAATTATTATAAATAATCTAATATTGGGTCTCAATTAACATCTTCATCCTCTATATAAGGTATCCTTGCAGGATGCCTATAGAAAATGGTTAGGTTTGAAGTTTTTCCTTGCTCATATTGACCAACACCCATTCTTGTTTAAATGTTCAACTCATCTTGATAGGATTCCATGTTTTTATCATATCGAGATCTTGTGATGGGCATATGTGATAAATGACCTTGATAAAATTGGATTTTCTTTCAAAAATTTGATTCTTGTTTCTCAAAACCAAAATTGATCAAAGTTAATTTAGATCTCCAAATGATGATAATGATATCAATTGATAACGATAGATTCTTACTTGAAATATACTTATGAGTTTGAGCAAGATGATAAAGATCAAGATTGATAGATTTTACTTGAACTAGAATTGTGAGTCCAAGCAAACTTGATAAAAAGTGGAGATTTCCAAGTCAAGAGTAGCTTTGATTCTCTCAAGTTGTTATATCAACAAATGATGTGATATAGAGATAAATGATAGGAGATCCAATTTGAAATTTGATAAACTTTGATAATAAAATTTCCAATGTAAAGCTACAAAAAAATTTCCACTCAAAACTTATCAAGGACAATGAATTAATACTAATAAAATATTTGTCTCAAATTACTTTTAGGCTGTTTTATTGTTTTGAATATTTTGATTTTTCTAAGTTTTGAAAATTTGCAAGGATACTATTTTTTGCAACCAGAAGTGAACTATAATAAGCTATAAGCATATCATAATAGATCAAAATCACTACAAAATAGCTCATAAGTGCAACAAAATAGGCTACTCCTACACTACCATGACTTGGCACATAGGGCCTTGGATTTGATTGATTATTTGGACCAGTTAACTTTTTAAGAGAAGTAGAGTGATATTTTTTCTACTCAAAATGCATGCATCAAAATGTGAATATTAAATGCAACCAAAATTGAAATTTAGATATCAAAGAGTATCTATCCCATAGGTACTTTCTCTAATGGATTATTTTCACCTAAAAACACAAAAATAATAATTTAACCCCTTTAAAATTTCATTCTAAATTTAAATGTAGGTTTCCACTTAAAAATATATTTCACATTTAAAATACCAACACAAATGAAATATAATTAACCTAAATAAAAAATAAATAAAACATAGAAATACAAAGGCTTCATAAGGGGTTCAAGTCCTCTCATAGACTAAAACAAAGGTGTAACTAAAAAACCCAAATAATTTTCTATTAATTACAAGGTGAAGTGGGAAGGATAGCTAAGATCATAAATTGATCTATTGTTCTCCAATTCACCAAACTATAAATAAACATATTCACTCAATGCTTATCAATTACGCTTAGAATATGCATATTCAAAGCGACATGATTGAAAATTACACTATTCACCTACAATAATAAACATCAATTGCAAGCATAACAATCATGAATTGTCGTAATTATCAATATTAAATTGATATCTTGACATGATTAAGTACATTATATTCACTCATATAAAATACAATATAACCTATAACATTTTATGTAAATAATTATTCACATTAATGTGAATGTAGAAGGATGAGAAGTGTCAAGAGTGGAAATTGAAGAGGCCTCCTCAAAGAAAACACCCCTCTTAATGAAAAAATCATATGTGGTGTGGTGGAGGAGCATATAAATCTTAACACCATCCAGATAGCCTACGAAAATGCAAGGTTATCTCTACATATCCATGGCTTAACATTAAGAGAAACAAAACCCTAAAGTGCTTAACTATGAGTTTTTTATTGCTCCAAACTTGGAAAGAATTTACTTCCTTCAAGGATCAATAGAGAATGTGGTTATGGACATACCAAGAATAATTGATTGTCTTTACCCAATACTAAGTTGCAAGAGATTTTGAATGTATCATACAATTAACTATTTACTTCTAGGACTTTTTTTTGTTTTTTCACACTATTCTATTGAGGATTGTATGGAATTATGCACCATAAATCAATCATCCATGCACAAAACTTTGATAGTTCCCCCTAACTATTTCTCTACAAAAAAAATGTCTTGAAATATCAAAGATCTCAATTTTTTCTGGAGAAAGTACACTCATGTATACTTAGAAAATTCATTAATCAAGGTCAAAACTTAACTAGCTCCATTAAAGGAAGGATGCATAATTGAGCTATCATTGTGAACTAACTCTAGAATATATGAAGCTCTCCATGCTCTGTCTTTGTCAAAATTCTATTTGGAATACTTGCCAAGGATGCATCCTTGACAAAATCTATCAAAAAAGAAAACATAAGGCAACCATGTAACCATGCTCTATTAGTCAAGTTGTTGCAGGTAGTGGTAGTTAATATTGCCAAACTCTCATGTCATAATTTGCTCACTTCATCAAAATGAGAGTAGAATAGTTGAAGGAGGATTGAGAACAAAGCGAAAAAAGGAGATAAAATAATGATTGATAATTCTCTCCCCATTGCAATTATAGAACCAATATGCACCACATTAATAACCAATGAATCAAGAGTACACTCAACCTACTTCAATGTGAGTGGTTTGATAAAATTGTAGAATATTAGTTAACAATGAAGGGATACAAAAAAAATCTTGAAATGTCATGCCACCCACATCAACAAACCCTCTCCCACACACCTCATCAAAAGTGTTATCACCCATCAAAATCGTTGACATGGAACAAAGATCCAAGGATGTGAAGTCATCCTAACATGAAGCTATGTGTTGTGAAGCACCTAAATCGAGTACCCCATGTGGATGGTTAATAAGTAACTACTACAACCTTTCCCTTTCCTTTCTCTTGTTATCTTTGGCCTTAGAAGACCCCTAATGTGAAGAATTTTATTTGATTTAGGAACAATGATATTATTTATTTCTATAATGTGTTAAGCGATCAATATGTTTCTTCAAACACTTTATGTGCATCATGACCAGGCCTTCTGCAATAACCACATTTAATCCTTTCTTAGGCTTATCACCTTTAGAAGGTGATGCCTTTGAAACTACTTTCGAATAAGTACATTTATTATTTATTTTCTCCTTATCCCCATGTTTTTGTTTCTTATCCTCATTAATATTGTTTGTTCTTTTGTATCGTGGTTGGCACTTAGGACATATGATAGAAGATTTTAGAGTGCCCATCTAGATGATTTTATCTTGCTCCTTGATTAGAGTTGTGACAAAGTCATCTAAAAATGGCATAATGAACCGAGCTTCTAGGGCACCCTTTATGGTATGGATGATAGAAACAAAAACTAAGTGGTTTAAACCAAGTTTTAAAATAATGCTGAGAATCAATTGGGATTTTTTTTTCAATTCCACATTGTTTTTAACTAAAATTTGAATTATTTGAACTTAGTTAAATAAATCTTGAATGGTATCAAAATTGATAAAGCTTAAACTAATTTGTTTTTCCTCTAATTATATCCATATTTATTTTAAATGATCTCTAGCTTATCGATGTGATTAGAATTTTGAATGATCTCTTGTTTATCGATGTGATTAGAATTTTAATTTTTCATTCATAATAATTTTATGATTTAAGCATACTATTGGGTGAAAGGGGAGGCACCCTTCTTACTACTTATTGAAACTAAGTAAAACTAATTAAGTATTCACAATGATGTACACTACGATTAAGAGATGGGGGTGTGTCACATTCATAATTCTCTCTTTTTTCAGAGAATATGTTTTACAATGCTTCACAGTTTTGATTTCCTGATTCGATACAACTTCAAACTAAAAACAAAGCAGTAATTCCAATATTCTTATCTTGTCAAAGCAAATACCAAGAATACTAGCATAATAATGATAAATGATAAAACAAGAAAACTCACAAAGGCACAAAGTCATTTCATAGCTTTCACCAATGAATCCTTTGAAATATGTAACTAGCATTTTTATTAGAAGCACAAAGTCTTCTAGATATTCCATGATAGATCCACAAACAACATGAATAAATACAAGCACAAATTCTTGTAGAGAATTCACCAACACCATTCAATCAATAACATAAATTCGAATAAAAGAGTGTAACAAAAATTTTACACAGATTTACTCAAATCCCTTTAGATCTCAATCACTAATCACTTCCAATCTTAATCAATTCCAAAAGATAATCGATTCCAACACAAAGTCTGGTATGCAACTCACTTCTTTTATTGATCAAAATAGATTCACAAAGATGAACACAAAGTTTCATGTATTTGCTTCTCAAAATGGGCAACACTTCGTTGCAAAAGATAAAAGATAAACATTAAAAAATAATCCTCTCTTACTTATAGATGGGAGAGGAGAGAAAATTTAGGAAAATCAAAGGAGCGAATCTAGGAAAATTAGGTGAGCAAATCTAGGAAAATCTTACCTAACAAGTCAACTTATTCAAAAATGTTGTCCATCATTATGGGAAAACATCTCTGTTTTTACATATAATTACATCTTGAAAAAGGACATGTAAGATGTTGAGAACTATTTACAAAATGCATAAATGAAAGCATAAAACTATCTAACATTGGAGATACAAGAAGTCTTTATGGTTCCTTGCATTGGGCACAAAAGTCTTCATATTTCTTCTTTGCCTCCTTTATGAATGCCTCATTTGGACCAACTGTATAATCCACAATGGTGTGAACTCTTGTGATCAATCTTCTTGTAGACGAGCAAATGGATGTGAGCAATGGAGCGAGAAAATTTGAGTGAAACGAGCAAAACGAAGCCCAGAACACATTTTTGGAAGTTTCTAGGTGTTGGTAAATTTTTTAGAAATTTGTCCAAGGGCGCTAAAAATTAACACTCTTACACTTGGAGGAAATTGCATTTTGTGTTAAAGCGCTAAAAAACAATGCTTCAACATGTCATATGTAAAAGCGGTGAAAAACAAAGCTTTTACATGAAATATGTAAGAGCGGTGAAAAAAAGAGCTTGTACATGTGACTTGAGATTTGAGATGCACAAGCGCTATAAAACAACGCTTTAGCATGTCATATGTAAAATGGTGAAAAACTAAGCTTTTGCATGAAATATGTAAGAGCGGTGAAAAACAAATCTTCTACATGTGACTTGTGGTTTGAGATGTAGAAGCGCTAAAAAACCCCACTCCTACATGTGCTAGAAAATGACTAAGACATGAAATATGTAAGAGCAGTGAAAAACAAAGCTCCTATATGTGACTTGTGTTTTGAGATGTAGAAGTACTAAAAAACCCCGATCCTACATGTGCCAAAAAATGACTAAGGCATGAAATATGTAAGAGCGGTGAAAAACAGAGCTCCTACATGTGACTTGTGTTTTGAGATGTAGAAGTGCTAAAAAACCCCACTCCTACATGTGCCATAAAATGACTTAAGGCATGAAATATGTAAGAGCAGTGAAAAACAAAGCTCCTACATGTGACTTGTGTGTTGAGATGTAGAAGCGCTAAAAAACCCCACTCCTACATGTGCCAGAAAATGACTAAGGAATATAATATGTAAGAGCAGTGAAAAATAGAGCTCCTACATGTAATATGTAAAAGCACTAAAATTTAGCACTCCTACATGTGCAAAAAAATTTCTAACTGTCAAAACTGAATTTTCACAACTTGGTTTAAAATGCGAATTTTGACAAACTAACAAAGGTTAATGCTCAAAATGACTTTTTTAGAATGGGGGGCCATGCCCAAGGACCAATGCAATTTTCCTTGTTTTACATGCTTAGAGTATGTGGGCTACAAAATAGATAAGTTTCGTAGGGGTTATCCCTTGAATTGAGTGCGCTAAATTCGAGGATAACATATACAAACTAACAATTGATCCACAATGCAAAAAAAAAAAAAAATTTAGAGAACACATGACAACTCCCTATTATTAGTTGT
Organism: Sequoia sempervirens; assembly: GCA_007258455.2. Classification (NCBI taxonomy): domain Eukaryota; kingdom Viridiplantae; phylum Streptophyta; class Pinopsida; order Cupressales; family Cupressaceae; genus Sequoia; species Sequoia sempervirens. The sequence goes on along the minus strand of VDFB02040259.1, from coordinate 121,906 downwards.
TGAAATGACACCCAATAATTACAATGTTTTTGATTAGATAAGCAAGGATTTTGAAGGGGCCCTGACCCCTTTACATCATGAAAGATTTAGCAATAAGTACAACAAAACCAGAAACAACAACACTACAAAACAACAACAAGAAATTGCACACGAACCCATCAAGATAGAAAAAGTAGGATAGGCGACCAAGTGAGAAGAATAGGCCATTAGGCCACAACAAGGTTGCTAAACAACAAGTAGAGAACATCAACCACCCCAAGGGTGGAAAACTAGATAGTCCTCAAACCTTTACAAGTAGGAATAAACAAAACCCAATCATCCAACAAAATAGGTCTTAAAGCCAGTAAAACAAGTCTACAAGGACCTGAACCCCAAAATTTCTTCAAATTAGGCTTCACATCCAGCATAACAAGCCAACAGGCCATCCTCCATGCTGCCAACATAGCAGCCAGTAAAAACATCCACCCCAAAGGTGGGTAAGACAAACCATACTTCAAACCTTTGCAAGCAACATCCATTGGGTTGTAGAAACAACAACCCATAACAGTATCCACCCCAAGGGTGACAAATACAACCTGAACTTCAACGAAATTATGAAGCAACACCTTCCAAACATCAACCCCTTTAAAACCATAGTGCGTGTAAAGGCTCCAGACCAACATAGAAAGGGAGTCAACAAGCATAATAGAACATAGAGGAGCAATAGCCAACTTGAAGCACCACTCCACCTAACACAACAACTCCAACTCTACCTCCATAAGAGAGAGTTCCCCTCTATAGGAGAGGATGAAATGAGAAACAAAACTACGAGAGCCAATAATCTCCTACACTAACAGGCTCCACCTCAAAAGGAATCAATAGAAGGGGACAATCCACTGCAACTACAACCACCAAATCCACCTTAATAGGAGAGGGCTCCACCTCAGTAGGAGCAATCTCCACCTCCATAGGAGATCCCAACAAGAAGCCGACACTCTGGTAGAATGAAAACACACCTCATCCCTTGGCAGCACAAGCTTCAGGTACCACAAGAAAGTTGTAGCAAATAGATCAACTAGGCGAAACTCATGAGTAATCATACCCCCAACAAACTCAACACCCCAAACCTTCAAAGCCAAAGAAGCATTGCAACAGGAAAAACCACAACACATAAAACTCACAAACTGGTCGAGCAAGAGGGGACCAAAGCAGGACCCAAACCACATCAAAGAAAGATAGGGGCTCCTCCACCCCCAGAGGAGCAATAAAGAATACCAGCATAAACCAAACTTCAAAGGAGTGAGATAAAATACAGAGTTCACCGGGAGATCCAAACTAGAGGCCACCAACACAAACCCAATAGCTACCAAGATGGTAAAAGGTTGAATCATAGAAAGAAAAAAAACCCTGCACCAATAGAGAGAAGCTAAACCCTAAGATGTCATGACCCCCACACAACCATGGTCCCCAACCAAGATCTGTAGAGCAAGAGAGAGGGGAAGAACAAAACAATGGTTTGGCCACTCAACCACTGAACAGGGCACAACAACAACGAACTCTGGAGAGGAGAAACCCAAAGCAAAGATACATGAGCAATGGTAGAACTGCCAACCCAAGTTTGACCAACCAACAATAGAGCGGTCTCCACACACTTGAGACACCAACGCAACAACCAAAGTCCAAAACGCAGCAAGAGACCAACATCGGGGGCCCAAACAAGGCCAGGAACCCATGCAAAAGATGACCCCCAAGAAACTAGCCACAACAAGGGCAAAAGCCAAGCCAACGAAGAAGCAAAACAGAGAGCACCAAGCACAAGGCCAAACACTCATAGACAAGAGAGCAAGCACCACACCAACACCTTCGAAAGGAACCATCCATAGAATGCCAAACATAGAAGGCAACAAGGTCGGAGAGAAGACTTCCATAGACCAATTGGCTGAGACAACAAACACCCCCAAAAGGAATTAAAACTTCTCAGAAAAAACCAAACAATAGCCTTCCACAGCAGGCTTGATCCACCAAACCCCCAACGAACCGCCATCATCGTCATCATCCTCTGATCTAGAACCCCCATCATTAGTAGCATCAGAGGAATTTGAAATTCTAAGACCACTCCCCTTCCCACTTGAATGCTTTGCCATTGTAGTAATAATAATTACAATGTTTAACACTTTATGATTTGTGTTTTTTACAATAGAAAGTACCAAATTTGTAGAGTTTTATAGGGACTAAATTTTGCTAAAATACCAAAAGTATAATTCATATACAAAATAAGAAAAGATAGCACTAGTGTAAAATATGTAGAAAATACACACTTTAAAAATTGGACCTAAAAAGGACTTGGTTTGCACAATCTATGGCATTTTGAAGATCTCAAAATGATAGCCATGCAACAACTTTATGAAAACACTCAATTCTATAAAGTGGGTTAAAATTTAAATTTTGATTACACCATCGTGAATTATGTGAAATTATATTTCATTTCAAAAAATGCACAAAAAATACCTCCATATGGCTAAGAAACGAGCATCTTGAAGTTTAGTTATTTAATTAAAAAGTGCAATATAGAGTGGGTAGGGGCCCTAGTAGTAGGTGGTTAGCACAATTGGTGGCAATGGTGATTGAGTAGAGCACAAGTGGTTATAGGGTGGAAAATGGGCAATAGGAAAGAAACAACCCAACATAAAGTTGCTCAAGTGACATAGAGGCAATGGAGGAGCCATGACAATGGTGGTGGTGGTGTAGTGCCCCTCCGTGTCGGTGGTTCTGGACTTTTCTGTGAGTAATTGATTGTGTGAAAAATATAATATGTTATTAATCATGTTTAAATAATTAATTAAATCATAAGTGAGTTGCAAGGTTATCTAAAATATAATTAGAAATTAAAATAATAATCAATTAAATTAAATCAAATGATCAAATTAAAGTAAAAGTGATATTATTAGATAAATTGATTGTTGTGTTAAATTGAAGTTAATAATAATAAACAAAAATTAAATGACTTTCTTATTCTTATTTTCGGAGGATAAAATATTTCATATAAGATTTTTATTATTATTTCTTTGTGAAATAAATAATAAACATGCAAAGAAATATTATTTCAATTTCAAGATTCGGTTATGGGGAATGTGAAAAGGCATTCAGTTAGGAATTGAAGGGGCACCTACAACAGTATATTGTACCTCTGGCATGAGGGTCAGAGGAGGAAAAAAAAAGGGATGCATTTCAGCAATGCACACGACAGAGAAAAGTAATGGCGGTATAGGAGAGAAGAAAAAGAAGCGTAAATTATTTCAAGAAGATAAGCAAATGAAGAAGATTTGATCAATCGACTCAAGACGATTCACGAAACAACATAGAGTGACAATAATGGTATCAGTGGTCTAACGAGGGTCGAAGGAGGTTTTCAGGTATGCCTCGTGGATCTTTTAGTTATGGTTTCTTAATAGTAAGTTTTACTGTAATATCAATCTATGGTAGTTTGTTTACTCTTATTGGGATTTAGGAACTGGATCATGCATTAAGTTGGATACTCGGCATCATGGTTTGGATGTATCTTATTTTGTATGGATCATTTTATTAATTATTTCTCTGTTCTTGAATTCATGTGGTATATATTAATTAACTATCGGGTTAGATCTTAAGATGACTTACCATAAGTTTTTAGGTAAGCAGATCTATCTTCATTTTATTCTGATGTTGCTTCCTTCTAGCAGAATCATACCTGAACGCACTCAAATCATATCTTCATATTAACTAAACTTTCTGCCCTAGTTTTCCTTTATTCCTCCTCGATATCCTCATGAGCCTACTGCTAATATCATCATACTGAGTAAATTGAGTAAGAGTAGAGTCATCTTTTATCAATGTTACCATGCCTAGGTTTTTTTTATCATCTAAAATTTGTGAAAGCCACCTTTCATTCAGTCTCAGCACCAACTGCTCCTTCATCCTACTTTCCAAAATGGAGGATTTTAGATAACCTCTCTATCAATAATTTTAAGTCGATTCAATCTCAAGGAGCGAGCATTGTAACAGAGGCCAGTATCCTTTCAGTTTGGGTAAAATTGTACACCAAGTTTTCCTTAGTACTCTGCCATCTAGCTGCCCAATGATGTTTTGGTTTCTTTACTTTTCTTCCTTTGAGAATTCCAATTTTGCATGAGTTCTTGGATTTTAAATGAGATCTCTGATCAACCGCTTTCCTTAATTACGTGCTCATTATTTCATTAACTTATCTGTTATATCCTAGCTTGTTCTATTTTTGAAGCTTCATAATTACTTAATAGCAAGAATTAATATGTGCAGTTATTTTAGAGTTTGCCATAAAAGACTGAATCTGCCAAACAGAAATGCGTTAAGTTCAAGAAAAAGAAAAGTTGTACATTATTTCTCCTATTCTTAAGTCACGTATTTGCACCTCATCTTTCTTTTTCCCTTAAGTCTTGCGGATAACGTTTGAGATTTGATAATAATGCAAGTAGATGGCGATTATTCCAAATTCCAAAATTCACGTTCTAATATACTCGGCAACCTGTAACTGTAACGTCATTTAGAGTTGAGGCATTGTTCAGAATTAAATGGTCTCCCTGAAACCATTGGCAACCCATCACAGCTGCAACTTTCGACTTGCAAGGGTGTTGAAACTTAAATAATCTCCCTGACTCTATTTGTAACCTGTCACAACGAAGCACTTGAACATGGTAAGGTGTATAGATTTAAATGATCCCTCTGAATTCTTTGTTATACTGCCTCAGCTGCATAATAGGTAGTTTAAAAGTTAAATGATTTCTCTTATTTTTATTGTCGATCTGTCTGCTCTTTTCCATCGCAGTCTTTGTATTTAACACCAGATAGAATGCCTCTTCATGTCCTTAGTCTGCATTTAATTCGCTTAATTTTCTTTGGGTGTTCTTTTTATGGAAATTACTTAGGGTTTTTTCGACGCATAATTCTTCTCCAGGTGAAAATAAACATATTTACATTCTGTATATATATATATATATATAATTATATGTAATCTTAATATAAAACATAGTAATGAATTTGCATTCTATAATAGCATTTATATATTGATTATAATATAGGATTTAGGTATTTATTAATGGCTGACTTCTCCTATAACTTTTCTATATTAGTATTCGGTGGAGTGAGAAATAACAAACGCATGAAAATGTTAGGGAATGGAATCTCATGAATAGGTTTAAGGTAAATATTATGCGAAGGGTATATTCATTTATTGCTATTATGAAATGAATGATTATCTTGCTTTTAGGTAATATTAGTAATATTAGTAGTTAAGGAAATTACATTGAAAGATGTTTAGTTAATGAAGTGAATGAATTAGAGTAGGTTAACTGAAGATATTAATTTCATTTAGGTTAAGGTTATGTTGTGAAGGATTAGATTTATATCCCAACTAGATAAATGATCTCTTAGTTGTAATAAGAAAGTGAAGTTATATATATATTTGTTTTACAATAAATAGGCTGGATATTGGTTGAAGTGATATTTAATCAAAGGATTTGTATTTGCATAAATAAAGTTACCAATTGTTAATATGAAATCTTTCCGTGTGGTTGGTCATTATGTATTAAGGATGATGAAGTATAGAATCCTCACATTTATTAGTTAAGAGGAACTATATGTGCTTTTAGAATATTATTGGTTATTGTATCTAATTTAAATGGAAAGGTAGGTTGAAAATATTAACTTGGGATTTCTTTTAATATAGTGGAAATTAAAATATGAAGTATATATTTACGTCTTCTTATATGTTCTCTTGTTTGGTGATTTAATTTTATAGTATTAATTTGGTGATATCTTTTAATTCCTTTATAATTCTTTTAGTTTATGAATTAAATAAACAATGTCTTAATATCTAACTCCTCTCATCTTATAGAAATTTACTAGGAGCAATGATCCTCTTATGTGTATATTCTAATTAAGTAATTGTTGAGTATCGTGTCATGGGTGTTTGTACTGAACTTTTATGGAATTGTGTATCCTTGGCCATGGTTAAGTATTATAGTAAACTCTATTTGACTTCATTATGGTAGTTTTATAAAATTGAGTCAACGAAATAAATTGTTCCTTGAATTGAGTTTTCATTCTTAATTATTTCATTTGGATTGTTAGCTAGTGGATCACTTTATGACAATTCGAGTGTCTAATAGATGAGGTTCTTATATGGATAGTTATTTAGAACTTGAGATTGTAATTGGCCTGTTTGTTGAGAAGATTGATTTTGTTCTAATTGATAATGTGAATAGATAATCGTTGTTGTTGCCATGTTTTCTAATTTTTATGATGGTGATTTACGTACAATCTAGGGGATTCTTGTGAGGAGAAAATTGAGGTCTCCCATGGAATGCCTAATTGGTGGCTTTCTGATACATGGAGTGTTTTTTTTGTTGAATTAAAGACTGATTTTCTTCTATGATTCCTTTTTGAGGTGACACCATTGTGGATATATGGATTTTATTTGTGTTTTAGAGTTGATTGATTTGTGGATAGGGTTTGATGAAACTTTCTTTGTGTGGCTTTTCAGAGTTAATCTCATATTGAGGGAAATTTTATCCTTGTGTTGGAATTATTGGGGAAAAATTTGTGTTGCTTCATTTTACCCTTGTTTGTGGGTTTTCATTATTTTTGACTTTCAGAGGTTTGATTGTTAGTTGATGTTCTCTCTTTTATGCGCCCTTGAAGTGGAAAGTGTTTTGGTTTCATGATTTTGAAAGGGTTGTACAGGAATCGTTGAGATTTTGATTATAGCGAGATGAGTAATGCCTCGCATGTTTCTCTATTGTGATCTAATGTTGTTGTTATGTTGTACAACCCTTGGATTTTGGTTTCTATGTTTTGAATGTCTAGAGAGAGAGTGGCTCAAGTGGGTGGTCGGTGCACAAAGGGGCGCCAGGATAGCCCTCGTTAGAGTGTGATTAATAAGTGAAAACCTAAGTAATTAACTAGGGGGTGGGTAGAATCACATTAAAAAAGATAATTGATGCCTCATCCGTCTTTTGGTGCTATCACAGGCTAAAGGGGATTGAGAAGGCCGTGGTTGGCAAGATCGTTGCCTTGTATTCACGAAAGGTTAACGGTTCTGCATGAGCAACCCTATGGGGTGGTTCCTTGAGATAGGTAGCCTAGATAACCATAGATGGAGGCGGTTCCTAGTGCTTGGGCCGTGGTTGGCAAGATCGTTGCCTTGTCTTCATGAAAGGTTAACGGTTTCGCATGAGCAACCCTATGGGGCAGTTCCTTGAGATAGGTAGCCTAGATAACCATAGATGGAGGTAGTTCCTAGTGCTTGGTTGCCTGGATAATCCGTCAGTAGATGGAGGCGGTACCTTGCAATAGGTAGCCTAGAGAATCCATGTTAAGCCATGCGATGACACTCTCCTCTAACACTCCTTAGTATGTTGCTTCTTTGGAAATCCTCTGGAAGTGGTTCTTTGTCTTGAATTGATGAAACATAGTTGTTTGAAATGATTTATGGTTTTATCTTTGGTGTACTTTGTGGTCTTGTATGATCTCATTGACTTTTGACTTATGACCTTGTACTCTTATGGTACTGTGTTATGATGTTATTGTATTGCAATTTGGAATTGTATTATGTTTATTAATTCAGTTTGCTTTGAAATTGTTTCATGATCATCCTTTGGTTACTTGTTTACTGGTCATTGCTTTGACTTATGTGATGAGATTTATGATTTTAAGTTATTATGTTGACTCTTGGATGTTGTTGATTATGTCATTGTAATCCTTGAGTTTTATGATACTTTTGTATGACGTTGAGTCTTGTGGTTCCCTATTTGGATGTTCTTGGTTGAGGTCCCTTTCTTGTTAGCTCCTAGCACGAGGGGTGGGTCTTCGGACTCACGTGGTCGGGTGGAACGTGCTAAGCACCCCATTGGGTCCCCAGTCGAGGATCGAGAGGTGCAGATTAATGTTGTTGCAGTGACTCCAAAGTTGTATTTGTCTTGGAGCCAGTTATGATACTTTGTATTTCTCTATTTATTTGTATCATGGTATCTTGTATATGGTTTCCATTTATGTTTGGAAACACTTTTGTATCATTCTACTTCTTAAACATTGTACTGTAATATAATGTTAAACTTGGTGTGGATATTGGCCATGGCAATTGTTATTTAATGCGTTAAGTTAATCTTGCATATGTGGTATTTATGTACATAGATGGTTTCTTATCAATGAATTTTTTATGTATGTGTTATATTTGTTAATGTTTACTTTATATCTTTGGATTTTATTCCTTATTGTCGTTGTGTGGATCTTAGACTCGTAATGACTCATTGTGTACCCCAAGGGATGTATGTGTTAGTGAATCTACTTAAATGAAATTCATGTCATGACTTAATGGGAATTGCATGTATGTTATGTTAATTTTTTTTAAAAAAATGGTGCTGTAATTATTATGTAATTGTCCTTTGGGGTTCGCACGGTGGGGCGTTACAGGTGGTCAAATGGCTATAGGGGCAATGAAGATGATGGAGTTGAGGTCACAATAGGATGGAAAGGAAATGGTGGCTAGAGTGGGCCAAAAATATATTGCATAGGGGGCCAAAATGGGTAAGCTAGGTCATGCCTCTAAGGTCTTGCAGTCTCCTTTTGGGGCCCACCAACCATTGATTTCTTTTTTATTATTTTTGAAAATTAAAAAAATGAGCCCACTTGCACAATACAATATAGCTATATGACATTATTGAGAAATAAATTCCTTAAAAGTATAACCATCCCTAGGGTTTCAATGCCTTTGAACATGATGGCACCACCTATTTGGTCCCAAAATGCCCATAAATTGAGTTTTCTTCCAATGAGCATGATCAAACCCTCCATTGTGAGTTGGATTTTTGACATCCAATTTGTGCAAAATACAAGTCAACTAATTTTCTCAAACCTCCCAAACATAATGAAATAACCAATAACACTATCCAAATTATTGAAAAAGTTGCAAACACATAGAATATTAAAAATAAAAAATAAAACCCACATATATTTTTGATTATTGGTAAAATATGTTTTTCAGGGACCCAAAACCCTTTACAAAGGCAGAGAGTAGCTTAAAGACAAAAATATGAAACTACAAGCAGCCAAAAAGCAACAAAAAAGGAAAAAACCATACGACAACAAGCAACAACCTATTTCAGGTTTTTTAGAATCTTTGTTGCCTCTAACTCCTTAGGAATGATTTGCTCATGAATTTTAGCAATGTTATCCATAGCATTAATCGAAGCCCTAATAGGATTATTCACATGACTGTGAGTCCTAATACTAGGACCAGTAACAACAATAGTCACCTTTTTACCCTTGTTGACACCTTCACCACTAGTAGCTACATCCTTAACCCTGTTACTCCCATTCTTATCATTCCGCTTATCCATCTTATCACTGAGCAAGGTAAGGTTTGAAACACTATTGATCTTAACTAGCTGATCAATATTTTCATACACTTTAACAATTCTTTCCTCCAAGACCGAGATCCTCTTTGTATTCTTGTCTTTAAGATTAATGGCATCATTGGTAACCATATTGAGAATCTCCATCTCATTCTCTTGATTATTAGCCCCCTTCTCACTAGAGTTCATCTCATTATGTTCTATAGGGAACAAATATTTATGCTCAATTGGTTGATTTTGGTAAAAAATCATTTAAAAAGTTATAGTTAATAGCACCGGCCCTCGCCAAGCCCAGAACATCAGGAATTTCCTCTTTGTTGCAATTGAATATGTTCAAATCTTCAGAAAAATCAGGCATAGGGTTTCCCTGATTATCAACCTGTTCCTCCATGGAATATTTTCCTTTGAGAGCCTGTGGCTCCTTCCCCTACATATCCATCAACTTAATAGGGATGAACCCTTCCTTAACACCCTCAACTGATTGGTTCGCATCAACAAGCTTCCCATCACTAGAAATATTGGGAGCCACCTTATTTTTCTTGGAAATATAAACCTTGTCCTTTCCACTAACTTTCACTAGGATCTTTCTCTTCTTAGTAGACGAAATCAAATCCTCACCGCCCTCATAAACCTACTTTACAAGCTTCTCCTTAACCTCAAAGCCCTTACCAATCTCTTTCATAGAGCTCTTTAAATTCCCAATAGACCTAGGTAAAGAAAGACTCAATCTCTTCACAACATGTGACAGGACTTCCTCACCATTCTCACAAGCCTCAGTATCAAAAAAATCCACATCCACACAACCCTTACCACTCTCTTTCAAAAGACTTTCTTTTCCTAGAGTCCTAGGCACCTCCTCACCACCCACTTAGGTCCCCTTAGCTACCTTTCTCTAACCCACATATGTTAGTTTTTCTTCTCAAACCTTTTAATTATCAAAATCATCTAAATATGCAAGAGAAAAGCATACTAGAATTTAAGGAAATTTTCATGTAAGTAATTCCCCCTCCCCCTCAAGTCTTACAAATTGAAAACTAAATGATCTTCCTAATACAATTTGTTATGATACCATGTTAGAATCTATAAAACAAAGATTAACCTAAAACTGAGTGCAACAAATATATATAGTAAATTATTAATACAAATGATCATAAAACCAAAATAGCATAATAAAGTTAGTTTCTAAGAATACAAAAGATGCAAAAAATGCTCAAAGGAATAATATCTACAATAAGCGAAATATCATAAATAAAGCTCATAATAGCATGAATGGATAACAAGCTAGAATAATATACACATATATAGGAAAGAAGGGAGACAAAATTGACTGCTGAGAAAAATAACTCCAACAACCTAAAAAGGGTAGGAGTTGCAGTCATGGAAGATACCATCTACCCTTATAATGACCCATTCACTACAACTAAGAAAAATAAATTGAATATGTAGGAAAATATATAATATCCAACTAAGAAAAATAAAATACCTACACTAACAATAATCATTGATAACTCACAAATAGAGAACCATATAAACTTACATTCATTCATTCAAACATCCTAAGGGAAGTATCCATTATTTAATGAAAAACATATATAGTAAATATAAAAAAGAAACAGTCAAGACTTAGAAAAAACTCTATTTTGGACCCATAATTTAAGGTGACCCACAAATTTATCCCATACTTGTAGGCTTTTCTTGTACATAATTTCACCAATTGCTTTTCCTTAGGATAGAGCATCCAAACTCATGCTAGGTTCATATGTCCAAACATTCAATACCCATCTTCCAAATGACAAAAAGATCATAAATATAAAATTTCACTAGACCTTTATATTAATCCTAATTAGACTTAATAATCATCAATTTTATAATTAAATGAATAGAAAGTGCCTATTTACTTATCTAATTAAAACTAGTCTAATATTTCCTACAATACCAAAACCCAAAACAAATAATTCAATATAATTTATAACGTACTTCCAATCAACAATAAAATCTGTCATATATAATCAAAATAGCAAATATAATTCATTCCAAGTCATAATTTGTTCTAATTCTTTTTTCTAAGTTCGCAATATCAAAACTATGGTTTGTAAATTTAATTCCAAATTCAACTTTCATCTTTAACCATTAAAAATCATATTAAGTTACAAACTTCTTGTACCCAAACCAAATTTTTTACTTCATTAAGGCATTTTGTTTAAAAGAGTCTAAACCTTGCTAAAATGATGTCAAAGTACATTTTTTGGGCAAGTCAAGTATGGGTTTTGGTCAATGTCATGCCAGTCGTTAGCAGCAATTGGTCAGTACCTGGAGGTCACAACCTGAACCTGGGATTCAAAGCAGGACATATTATGATGGAGAAGTGCTTCATGACAAAATTATACTCCTACAAGGTCAATTTAGTGGCTAGAACAATGTTTACGAAAGCATAAATAGATGAAGATACTTTGCAGAAAACAGGTCTACGCCCTTGAGCCTAGGGGCGCCCTTCTTTTTGAAGGCCCAGATTTGGTTGCATGTGCGTGCAAGTACATTCAATCTCTTCATAATTAATCTAGCTTTCCGATGAGCTATCAAGTGAGGTCACCCAAAGTGCAGAACTCCAGTAATTAAGTCAGAAGTTGAAGGTACGAGGAGGTTGCATGTCACAGAGGCTATCAAATTTGCATTTTTTGTGCCCCTGTAGCCCAGGGGCACCCTTGAATTTGACCCCTCAGATGATTGAATTTGCAGTTTCAATCTTCCAGAGATCTTTTATAATCAAGTCTAGCTTCGCAATGCACCAGTTCATGAGATGATTTGACATACTGAGTGATCGTGGCAGAGGTTCTACCGAGCATGTAAAATAGAGGGTGGAAAAATGTGGAAACACACACCTGTACCTTTTTAGGCTAGGGGCGCCTAGCCTTTAGGCCTGTCAGATGGAGTTTTTAGTAGTCACAGTCTTCACAAGGCTTGTGTGGAATTACTTCAGCTATCCAACAAGCCCAACCATCAGCCTTCGGGATTTTTCATACACCCGTACGTGAGAGGTCAGTGTAGAATGTTGAAGAAATCAGATAACCAAAAAAATGACTGGAAAATACACATCCCCTTGGAAAAGGCGCCCTTCTTTTTGAGGTCTTGGAAGCAGTTTTCTCGCTTCACCACCTCTAGAGACATCTCTTGTAAGTTGTTCTAGCTATGCAAAGAGACTGATGGTGCACGAATTGGAGCACTCTAGCTCTCGGTGTGAGGGGTCAAAGTATGGTGTCCAAATGAAAGTTTCACTTTTGTTGAATTAGTGATTGTGCCTTCACAGGCTAGGGGTTCCCTTGATTTTGGGGTTCCTAGTGTAGCTTTTAGGTGCCTTACATACAGTCGTTGGATGCAGAATTCTTCCAGTCATGCAATGAACCTATTATTTAGTCAATGGGGTTCATCGTTCACCGGTAGCAGCAGTTTGAACTGTCAGATGGAAAAACGAAGAAATGGCTAAGTTTGGAAACCTTGCATCAATTTAATCAAAGGCGCCTAATTTTTTGAGGTGTCAAACGTTGATTTTAGTAGCTGCAGCTCCCAACAGACATTTCATCCTTGCTCTAACAGCTTCGTGATGGATATCTCAACTTGGTCATAGCATCACTCAGTCACCTAGAAATCAGAGCTCAACAAGGGCAACTGTAACTTTGCAGTCAGCTATAAAATAGGAAGTTAACAAAAAAATCTCATAACTCTTGCAAATGGACACCTGAAGGGTCAAATGAGGACTTTTCAGAATCAGTGGATTTTGCTGAGTACATCCAGATGATGAGATTTTTGTTAACTAATAAAAATAATATTTAATTTCAGTTTTTGCATGCAAAGCATTAAAGTGGCGATTTTCTTCAATAATTTATTATTGGTGCCCTTTTTAAGGTTTAATCTCAAATTCGCATGTTAAAGCTAACTGAATATTTTAATATTATTTTATTCCTGGGACTCCAAGTCAGTATCAGTTCAACTAGAGGGGGGTCCAATCAAAACCTTTCTTTTGTTAGTTAGGGTTTAAAGTTGAGAGTGGTACCATTATGGTACGATTTTTCTTTATTTATTCAAGACTGGCGCCATTTCTCATTCATCCAGCTTGAGCAGAGGCAAATTTCCTTCAGAGTTGGGCAATTTTCATCAGCAATCAGTGGCAAAGACATCAAGAATATTCTTTTGTAGGTACAAGTCCAGATTCATCAGCAAATTTAAGATAAAGTGGCGATTTTAGCAGAAGAAAAAGCATCAAAAATGTCTTTCTTCTCAATTTCTTCCATTTTCACGTCTTAAATTCATTCGCATGTTTGAGAAATTGGCGACTTTTGACAAAACAAATCATCTGGGTTGATTCAAAATAGCTTCCTCGAGAAAACCCATGTGCTAGAATTTTTCAGGAAAATTTACTCCAGAGCATTAGTTCTCGAAGCTTTGATTTTCTTAACTAAATTTCCTTTGCATGGTCAGGTCCGAAGTCAATTTTTTGTAAATTTGACATTCTGGGTTGTCCTAGAATCTTTTTTTGGACAAAACCAATATCTCATATTTTTTCATGAAAATTGTCCTTTGATAGGCTATTTTTAGCCTCAGCAGGCTATTTTTAGCTTTCCAAAAAAGTTGTCAGAATATAGCTGTGTTCATAGTCAATAGGCGAGTTTTTCAAAATGCAATACACTCAACTCGAATTCAAGACCAAGTCAATCTTGACTCATGACTTCATCGGGACAGTTGATACAAATCTACATAAGGTGCTTCCAGAAGCAATTTTGGATCCAATCGAGATAAAAGATTCGATACTTCAAAACATTCAGCATTCTGGGTTGCTTGAGGTTGCTTCTATACCTATCTCAGTTCATTGGGTAGAGTTTGTGATGTCTTGTGTTAACCATTACAATTCTTTTACTCACAAAATACAATCAGTAGATGGACGGGTCATATGCAGTCTCAAGCCCTTGGATATCGATAGATGTTTTGGTATTCCTCAACATCCGACCAGTCTAGTCATTTCCATGGAGTAGTGTGAGCGAGCATTCAATGCTGATGTGGACAAGTGTTAGAGTAAGATGGAAGAAAGATGGTTAAAACAGAAGAAGAAGTTGCCAAGCAATGTGGGTCGTGGAGAATACAAGGAAGAATACATGATTTTGATTACACTTCTCAATCATGTCTCAAGTCATGCAGATGCAAAACAATTTCAGCCCTAGATGTATTATATCATTGGTCAGATCATTTCTGGGTGAAGGCATTATGATTGGGCATCCTTCATCAGTGACGTTCTCCATGAGCAAATCATCAGTTTTCTAGTTGCACACCAGTTTCACATGTGTTCCTACCTCATATAATTGATTGCCTATCAGGGTTAGTTTAGAGGGTTGAATACGGTGGGCATACTCAATGTATAGAAAGTCTACCATTACTATGACCAACTTGAGTTCACGAAGGCTGAATGACATTTCAAGCGTGTGCATGAGGCTTTCTTAACATACACAGTGAGAAACCTAGACCGGGAGTTGCATGTTCGTATCTCAACGGTTGCTAGAGCAGTGATGGTAGATTGGGCGGACTAGTTCATTCAGTTCCCCACATACACCTACATCTGCGTCTACAGATACATAGGAAGTCCAGCCATGCTTCTACGCTATCCTTCAGATAGGACAATTTTTATGGAGTTCTTGAGGCAACTATACGATGTTCATCAACATTTGCGCCACAAAGTGTAAACAAGCTACCAACTTTCCCATGCAGTTCGGAATCTATTGGTGCAGGATGGCAATTGATGCTAAAGTTGCGGGACAAGAATTAGAAAGGTTTCATCTCAAGTACCTTGTCGATGCATGCACCTATGATCCTTGGGGTCATTATTCAACATGCCTCAGTGTTCGCTCTTACCATAAGCCTACGATGGAGGATTATTGGGTGAACTGCGAGGATGACTTTGAGGTGCACAGATGCAGCTATAGCAGGTTCTCTTTCCCGCAAATTTTTGTCTTCTTGGCAGAAGATGTGGGAGGTTTATCAGATGATGAGGGAGATATACTTCCTCAATTTTTTAGAGAGGAAGTTGATACACAACCACTGCCAACTGTTAATTGGTTCGCCAATGAATACACATCAGTAAAGGGGAGGTCGAGTAGAGTTATCCAAAATAGTATACTTTACCTCAAAAGCAAGAAGTCTAGGAGGGTAGTCATGCCTAGAATAGAGCTGTCACTGGTGGATGCTTCACTACCTTCCTCATCTAAACCTAAACAAAAGAAAAGGAGTAACCCTCCTAAGAAGAATAAAGTCCCTAGCAGTTCGAAAGAGAAGGCACTCGCCATTGAGACATCTGAGGAGCCAGTCACAGAGCCAGTTCAGAGTTTTCCAGAGCCTGAGGTTTAACCACACATTCCATCACCGACACCAAAGCAATCTCCAGTTCTAATTCACATTGATTTGGACTTGGACTCGCCACCTCACAGTAACCTCTACACATTCACTCTCATTAGAGCCTTTCATTGCTAGTACACATCCTTCCAATGGGATTAGTCGAGACTCATCTTGGCTTGAGAGTCAACTGGGAAGGAATAGGAGGCAGCCATCCTACATTCTTGATCATTCTAATTTTGATCATGCCTACCAGGATGCGCCAGACAAGAGGATCAAGAAACAGGTCCATGTAGAGAGGAATGATGATATGGAGATCGTCATAGAGACCGATACACCTCTAGAGGGGAAGAGTCTGAACGAGATTGAAGTTCAGGACTTTGAAGTGATCATAGTCAACCTTGGTTGTAGTACTCACCAGATAGAGGTTGATCTCCTACAGGTTGCCACGGATAGCACAAGGGATAGAATAATGAAAGACGGAGAAGACAAGGCAGTACTCAAGGCTGAAATGCAACAACTTCGTCAATACATTTCTAGCCTTGTACACAGGATGAAAAATGTCATCGCTACACTCTCGCGGATGCTAGAGCCACTAGCAGAACAAGGCCAACTTAATCACCTGGTTGCATACGAGAAGTGTTTAAGGATTGGGAGGTGTTCATCAATAAAGGTCGCTTTGTGCTTGCAAAGTTATATCAGTTGCGGTACAATGCATGTGAACTCTTTCTACGTCTCCAAGATGAGGAGAGAGACTTGGTGATGGATAGACCTCGAGATGAAATTATGATTACTCACCTGAGGATGACATATGAATCAGTCACATATGCAGAAGATAAAGAGGCTATCTACACTTGGAGAACTCAGTTGATCTTCAAGGCAAAGATAGAGGAGACAATGGCGTCAGAGTTGGCTAAGAGCAGAGAGCACATCACTAGTGCACTCTGGTATGTGATAACTTTCATGTCTCGCATACCATGCCAGTATCAGATTGAGGGTGGTGCGTATGTTGAGCTTGCTAATGTACAGTCAGAGCTCCATGCACTCATTCATAGTATTTTCAATGGGGAGACCGTTGGCTGTAAGATGAATCAACTTACAGTCATGTCAACATTGTTTGATGAGGCAACCAGAGCAAAGGTGAACTTCAGTGTCAGATCACAGGCAATGAGGACATGCTGCACAAACACAGTATACTTTGGCAGAGTATTACTGCCCCAGATGGTGACACAGTCAACAACCTCGTGGAGGGTTTAGTTGCTCGAGATAACAGTCAGTGATCAGTTAGTTAGAACTTGCAGTTGCCTACGAGGATAGGATCAGGAGCATGCAATTAGAACTCGACTTTCATCTTCAGTTCTCTTTGGTGGGACCATGCACGCATGTCTATCTTATCCTCAAAGATATTTTGTAGGACTTGGAGTTTCATTAGGGTTTTTGTTAACTGATGGTAGTGTTTCAGTTAACTTGCTTTCAATAAGGACATGCATGCTTGCACATTGTCCATTTAGATTAGATGTATCGGTTAACTGATGGTAGCTTTCCAGTTAACTGTATAGTTTGCTTTATTAGGGTGTAGCAATAAATCTTGCATGCATTACAAGACTATAGTTGACTCAAGGTGATTTTAGGGTTCCCTACATTTTTTGATGTCTATAAATAAGAGTTTTCAGCTCATTTGTAAATAAATTTTGCACGAAAGAGTAATATATGCTGAGCCCACCTTGCCTATAATATTGTTTATTCTGTATTTGTTCACAAGTATTTATTATGATGATGAATTGTTATGCCACTTGGGTTTCATGCTATTATTATGGTGAATGCTTATCTTAGTTAGATATAGTGGCTAGTTCGATCATGGATTGTATGCGTGTTTCACTTTTGCAATTTACTGTCCTAGTTGGCTATCCTTTATATTTTGTTTATAATAAGCCTATTCAGATTGAGCAAATAGTTGAGCCCACCTTGCCTTCACGTTGTGAATCTGTACTCAAAGCTTATTGTTTGATTTGTGTGTTAATAAACTTCTTCCCAGCCATGCAAATAGTTGAGCCCACCTTGCCTTCACGTTATGAATCTGTACCTGAAGTTTATCATATAAAATCATTCCCGCTTCGTTTCCTCATGCTTTGATTTCTTGAGGAGATTGGATAGTATAAGCTAGTTAGTTTTGAGTTGTAGTTAAGACTTTCAAAACCGGAAAATCCTTACCTACAACGCTCAAAGTTTCTCGCAAACCTTGTGCCTCTTTCAGCTGAGAGAAAAAGACAAGAATTAGTTTAGTTTACTTTTTCAAGCATTTTGTCAGCACAACGAGGGAGCTTCCCCTCCTAATTTGAAGATCACTCATCACGTAGTGTGCATAGCTGTTCGTACCAACTTTCACTCCAAAGGTGTTAGTTGTTATGCCAACAAAACTCTAATTTCATCTAGTTCAATAACTATATTGATTCCAACATTTATCTAGATTGCATTTTCTAAGTTTCCTCGATTTTTAGTTCACTAGTTTTCTAGATTCAATATTGAAATTCAAACATAGATCTAAATCAATTTTAATCCTAAATAAACGTGTTTTTAAGAATATTTCATACATAAAATTCAAATTCTCAATGCACAATAAACACACTCGTTGATTAAAATTAAAACCCTTGAACACTTTATTTAGAAAACACTTGAATTCCTTTAACAAATCCTTACAATTCTTGTTCAAGCTCTAATCTCAAAACCTATGTGTAAATGATAAAAAGGTAAAGTGTTCCACTATTTTCTATATTTTTATAAAATCTCTATTCTAAAAATTCACTCCCTAATTCCTTTTATTAGAAATCTTAATTAAAGTAAAATGAATAAATTCTTCTTTTGGCCAAGAATACACAATTATATAACATAAATCAACTTATCCACAATCTTTAACTAAAGGAATTTTGTTTTTAATAATTAAATATTACTATGTCGAGAGGCATTCTAATAGCAAGGAATTCCATGTCGTGATTATGTACATAAAAACCTTTAACTTAATTTTTACACATTTACACATCAAGTAGTTAATATTTAATATAAACATTATTTTAATGATGTCAATAAAATAAAATAAAAAAGTTTGAAAATAAACAAAATATTTTTTAAATAAATAGCTAATATCTCTTCATAATTTTTAGATAGATGTGTTTAAGATATGTATACTATTCTTATTCTAATTCAAATATGCATCCTTTAATTAATTGAAATTTATCTTATGATTATATTTTTTATAATTTATCTATTCTATAAATTTATATTTAGAGTTTACACAATAAATCAAGTAAACTAGTACAATTACAAGTCAATTATATTTTGACTATTTCATTTATTTATAAATAAAAATTAATAAAATCTAATTAATACTAATTCTAATTTATTTAATTTTCTTTAATTCATTTAAAAGGGCTATTGCTTTGCAACCCTAGTTTAAGTGTTTAAAATACTTCATCCACCTTTTTCAATGTGTTGGAAAAGGAACCATCACAAACTAAACATACCTTAACAATATTTATTAGATAATGATAATTCATATAATTTTTATAATCCACTATCAAACAATCAAAGCGAGTTTTTTTTTGTTTTTTTGCAGTGCATCCGGTAAACATTTTTCACTGATTAGTGATGCTTGCACAACACGCCCTTCGGGGACAAGAGGAGACTAGACCTCGTGACCTCTTCCCTGCTTCAGTGAATCGAATTAGACCCCCACCCATCAACACACTGTTGGCGTAACAACTAACACCTCTGGAGTAGAAGTTGTTATGAACAGCCTATGCACACTACGCAATGAGTGCTCTTCAAATTATGGAGGGGAAGCTCCCTCGTTATGCTTTGACAAATGTACTTGCAAAGGAAAATAAGCTAAAACTATGTCCTGTCTTTTTGTTTCAGCTGCTAGAGGTACAAGGCTTTCTTGAAAGAACTTTTACGTTGCAGCTGAGTTTTCTCTGGTTTTGCAAATCAACTAAACTACAACTTATATCTATCCAATCTCCTCAGGAAAACAGAGCAAGAGGAAACGAGAGCAAGGTTTGACTATCGGACGATAAGCATGTGTAGACTCTCTACTTGAGAAGGCAAGGTGGCACAACTATCATCTCAATCTAAACAAGCTTATTGGGCACTACAGATTTAAGAATTCACTAAGACGATCTTATGAACCCTGTGTGGCATAACACTCGATCGAAAAGCAAAGCCTTCACAAAATAGCCTTTATCTTTATAATCTCACGAAACCCTATGTGGCATAACCTTCGATTATATTGATAAAGATTCACAAAACAGATTTATCGCTGCAACTTCTCGAAACCCTATGTGGCATAACGATCGATCACAATGGTAAATTAACACAAAACAACCTTATCACCTCAATCTCTTGGAACCCTATGTGGCATAACAATTGATTTCAATGATAAAGATGCTCAAACAGATATATCTATACTATGGAAAGAATTCAGCATTACAATCTTTCGAAACCCTATGTGGCATAACAATCAATTGCAATAATGAAGACACATGAACAAATACCAAAAAGAGCAATATTGAGGGCAAGGTAGGCGCAGCATATATTTCTCTCTCAAGCAAAAGTTATTTACAAATGAGCAAAAGCTCTTATTTATATACATCAAGGTGTAGGGAACCCTAAAATCACCTTGTGTTATCTGATTCTTGCAATGCATGCAAGCAATGCGTAAACCCTAATTAAGTAAACTATACAGTCCCGGGGCAACTACCCACAGTTTAACTGAAACATCTAATCTAAAAATGGACAATTGTGCGAGCATGCACGTCCTTATTGAAAGCGAGTTAACTGGAAGACTACCATCAGTTAACGTAAAACCCTAAATGAAACTCCAAGTAAACAAGGTGAATCTCAGAATAGATATGCATGAGGTGAGACAGCCAGTTAACTTGAAAGGGTAACATCAAGTTAACTCCTGTGTGTAATGTCTATCCTGAGAGGTGGAAACGGTCACTGGTCACGATTCAGCAATCAACCCTCAACAATTAACTGCGTCAACATCTAATGTCGAACTTGAGCAACGAATCTTTGCACACTCAACTAGCATTTCACGTGGCAACTTTGGCGTCCAACATCTCCTCTACACTCGATACAAATCGGTTCACTTTTCTAACGAAATCATGAATTAAGACCGATTTGGTCTTGAATTCAGTTTGTGTATACTGTACTCTGAAAAACTAGCCTGTTGACTGTGAACTCGGCTATATTCTGACAAGATTTCTGGAATCTAAAAATAGCCTGCGAGAGTTAAAAATAGCCTTTCGAAGAATTATTTTCAACAAAAAATCTGAAATATGGGTTTTGTCGAGAAAAGGATTCTAAGACAACAAAAGGTCGGATTCGCGAAAATTCAACTTCTACTCGATCGTACAAAGATTTTCACTTGAGAAAATTAGCAATTCAAGACAATGTTCTGAAGCTAAAATTCGTGAAAAATCAAACGCACAATTTCAACTCGAGGAAATTATATGGAAATGATCCAGATACTGAGACTTATCAAATTCGCCAATTTCAGGAACATGCACAATGTATTTTGTGAGAAATCTGAGATTTAAAGGATGCAAAAGACGTTTTTTTGATGTCTTCTTCTGTGAAAATCGCCCAAGATTTCTTCAAATAACTGATATTTGTGAACTTGAATCTGCAAAAAGATATGTTAGGAAAAATCGCTTTTGTGAATTGATGAAGATTTTGCCTCTGAACTGAAAAAATTCGCCTTGTTTGGGAAAACCACGAATTGCTCCTCTTGAAATTTGCGCCTTTTAAATGAATGAAATTCGAATTTTCCTTGAAGAAAATATGAATTTGTATGAATTTGAGGTTTTGCCTTTGATTGTTAAATACGCCTTTGAATATCAATTCGCCTTTGAAATCTCTGAAGAATTGCAAATTGTTTTGGAAAATTGAATACGCCTTTGAGGAATTGCGAATTGTCTTTGAAGATGTGCGCCCTTCTCTTCTGGAAAAATACAAACTTATCCTTGAATTTGCTTTAAATTTAATAAACTTCGATTTTTCCTTGAAGATATGAATTTGCAATTGAAAACCATGAATTTCTCTAAAGATTAAATTTGCTCTTGAGAAATACGAATTTCCTTTGAAAGCTTGTGAAGAACAATGAAGATGGCGCCACATATAAATAATAATAAATTCGCACCACTTAGCAACTGCAAGAATTCATAAACCCTAACCAGAATAGAAAACCTTTGATTGGTTGCTCTTTAGTTCGACTGCCACTGTCTGAAGTTCAAATTTGAAAATAATAATAAAATAATTATTATCATGCAATGGCGCTAAAAATAGACATATTCTGAACTTCAGTTGACAAACTGGTTGAAGCTCTGAGATTCATCTTTTGACTTTACTGATTCCGAAAAGTCATCTTGA
Organism: Sequoia sempervirens; assembly: GCA_007258455.2. Classification (NCBI taxonomy): domain Eukaryota; kingdom Viridiplantae; phylum Streptophyta; class Pinopsida; order Cupressales; family Cupressaceae; genus Sequoia; species Sequoia sempervirens. Next base: position 99,704 of record VDFB02040259.1, on the reverse strand, counting down.
GCACATAGGCGTCCATTTGCTCAAGATACTTCATCATTATGCTCATTTAATATAAGTACAACTATCCACGGTAGCCAACGACATTGATTTCGGATGGCCAGAGATTGTTGATCTCTTGAGGCCCGATCTACGAGATAATAGCGGAAACCTATTTGAACAAAAGGAAGAAATGTCTGCTGGGAGACACTACTGCAAAATCCATCGTTTAACCCCTTGAAAAATTAGGTGCCCCTGATTAAATTGCTTTACGGGTTCCAGACTTGGCCATTTCCCTAAACTGCCATCTGACGCTTCAAACGGCTGCTGACGGTGAATGGTGAACCCTGCTGATATGAGACGAAGCTCACTGCATGACTGGAGATATTCTGCATCCGATGACTGTTCACATGAGAACTAAAAGCTGTGTTAAGGGCCTCAAAAAGAAAAGCGCCCCTGGCTCATGGTTGCACTTTTGTCATTTCGACGAAAATCAAACGTCATCAAAATACCCTACTTTGACGGCTGATATCTGGAGCTGGGATGACCCGATTCAGGCATTATCTGTTTTAACGGACAGCCAGGAGGGCCCTTAAGAGAAGTCATTGGAGGTGACGAGGCAAGAAAACTGCTTCTAAGACCTCAAAACTCGGTCGTATTTTATTTATGTTTACGCTCCCAGAACTTTTGAGCGTCTTCACTTCGATATTACACTAAAAGACCTACGCCGCCTGGCAGCGCCAAATCTTGAGAAGGCGTGGCTATGCCGTTAAGGAAGATAAATTGACTACGCTCAATAGTCGTGAAGACTTCGAACGCGAACGGGCTCATCTGACTAGCCTAAAGGCTAGGCGCCTTAAGACTATGAAAATGCACTGAAAACCATTTGTTGGTTCGCCCGTAAAATTACGTGCTTAGTAGAATCTCTGCCACGACCACCAGGAACGTCGGATCGACAAGCTGAATGATGCGTTCGCGGAGCTAGGCTAGTATACTATTGATGTCGTGAAGACTCTATCTGCAAATATTGCCATCTGGAGGGTCCTTTAAGCCAGCGCCCCTGGCTTGTACTGCACTGGGCATAAACGGAGAAGCTCAGAAACATGAAAACTCCATTTTAAGCTGATCTTTGGATGACTGCCGCTTGGAATCTGAGAGTCGGATGACTGCACTTGATATCTCGTCAGATAAGCAGACTAGTTGTGAACGGATTGACTGCATCCGGCATCGAAACTGTAAAGATTTACCCCTTCCTTGAGATGGGCGCCCTCAGGCTAGAGGCGCGCTTTTGCCCGAAAAGAGCAAAATTATTATCTCCTAAAATTTAGGGATTTTGACTTCTATCGCTGATAACCGGAGCTGTGGTTCTCGGAATGCTTCGCTGGATAGCTCGATGGATAGCCAGACTAGTTCTAAAGAGATTGACTGGATGCTTGAGCATTTTGACCAGAATCTTGACCTTCAACAAACTGGGCGCCCTTGAGCTATACTTGCGCTTTTGGGCTTTTCCACTGAGAAATCTCCATGATTTGATCTTTAAAAACTCTATTTCGATCATTGAAATGACCGTCTGCAATATGGAATGTCGTCGTGAGATGCTCCTCTATCGTGAAGATCTTCATTTTGAGTCTCTGCTTCAGGTTTTGACCAATATAACTGACTTTGACTGACAAACTATTGACAAAAACTCCATGCTTGACATTGCCCAAAACTGTGTTTTACAACATTTTAGCAAGGTTTAGACTTTTAAATGCAAAATGCCTTAATGAAGCAAAAAATTTGGTTTGGGTACAACACACACGAAAATTGATTGAACAATCAAATCATCATTAATATACATGTCATTTAATAAGCAATGGTGATAAATACTTCCATATAAACCGCCATTAAGCAAGGTCTGTACGGCTAATTCCCTATTAACCTTATAATCTAAATAAGTCAGAAATTAGTCATGTTACAGTTTGTTACTTAGCTTATAGCTACCGATGTATAGAGATACAAGAATGGTTTTGACTTTTCTCTTGTTGTTAAAAGGATTTGGGTATATCGGAGAAGCATCTTTCTGATTTTTTTGCACAATTCGATTAAGATGATTTTGAAAATATTCAAGTTGAGAAATGTGTACCTTTGTTTTCCACAACATCAAAATTAGTCAAAGGCGGATCTTAAGAAGCTTGAACAGGTTTTATGACATCTTGAGCATAATCTTTGATGGGATTTTGTTCCATATGAATAATCTTTGCAGAAACCAAAGACCTAATCGATGCTACAACTGCTTAAGAGTGGAGAATGGAATAACACTGTTATCGATATGTAAAACCTGGTGCAAATCCACACGCAGGTAGAAAAATAATCATCTTTCACGTGTTACTCCAATTCATGCATAACCCAAGTCCAAGATACACTACGTAATTAAATTGTCCACACTCTTTTAGTTTGTCTTGCTGTTTTACTTGTACATACGTTAGTGTAAATCAGCGTGTTACGCCTTGACTTTCATATAAATCCAACTGCTCTTAACAAAGATTGAAAGCACTATTGTGTTTGACGCATTCCTTAAGATGCAAAACAAAACTTACAACGCATAGTGTTATATTAGACATTATAACGTCAAATTACATTTGGTCAAGATATCAAAGTAAGAGATGAAAGTTTCATTTCAGTTGTCTTGAAATGAATTTGTTTAGAGATTAGTAGGTGTCTTAAATACAAAAGAAAATAAAGTGCAGTTTGTTAATTTTGAATTACATTTATGCTTTGTTGACTAGCTTCTCTCTCTTGATTGAGTTGTGTGTATGGTATGCTTTCAATTTGATCATTCTCATAACCAACACTTGAAGTAGTCATGTCTTGGTCACTACTGTTAAAATAAGAGAAAAGTGTTTGTTAGACTTTATGACGCATGTAAAGGTACAAAACAACTTTCCATGTCAATAAATATAGGTACCATGAAAAATTAGCCAAAGAGACTAAGAAAGTGCAGGTTGGATGCTTACTATAAAGAATAAATGGTAAGGCCAACTACCACAATTCCAAGAGCAACAAAATATAACCATTCAACCTGTATGACAAAATGACGCAATGGTTCTTAGAAATTTCATAGAAGACTCAGTAAAAGCAGTAATTATCGTACATGAATAGAGGACATTATGAAATATTATGATTCATTGAATTATGAGCTGACTAAACGTCTAAGATTTCTTTTGGTAAAAATAATCTTACTCACCTCTTGGTGATAAAAGAATATACGAATAATTACTGCCCACATATCAGAAGTCAAAAGTGAAAGATTAAAAAGGGTTGCTCCACTCATCTGTGAGAGACAATGAAGATAACATATCGGTCATGATAAACATTAATGGAATAAATGAACGAAGGGATTATTTGCATAAAAAATCAGTGCATAAAGATCATTAGTAGAAATGCTATATATCCTGTTAATAATCATTCAGTTTCATTTTATTGACCTTACGCTTCAACTCATGCTCGGCATTCAAATATACCATTTTAAAGAGTTCCGTTTATAGAAAAAATCAAGGATCCATAGCTTATTGTAAAACACCACTTACGTTGTTGATGCCTTTGGCTGCATACAAAACTGACAGTTTCAACTAGGGACAAAATCATCATGCTGCGAAGAGTGCATTGCATAAAGCATGCTAACTCCATACTTTGAACCTTCCAATTGTATGATGTTTTTGAATCAGTCATAAAGCATAAGGACTTCCTACTTTAATCCTTTCGTGTTCAATTAAAGAATAGAACTTGTGAGCAATAAAGTAATTAATGAAAATATTCGTATTTGATGTATTGTACAATGGAATATCCATGCTAATTATGTATCAGATTGGTATCAGAGCATGTTTTCATTGTGCTTGTAGGGTTTGCTATCATGTTTCCCATCAACTAAAGCTTGCACATGGATGCTCCATTGCATCAACATTCTCCAACATCAAAGAAGTAGTCCACTATTCTTGGTCCACAAAAATTTAGAGACTAGGTGGAAGAACCCCTTTTGATGACAAAAGAATAAAAAAAGATCATTGTGAAATTGCAGAAGAATAAAAAAAATCATTTTGGGCTAATACATGCTGACCTTAGTCTAGCAAATGAGAACTCTTGATCTAAAGTGAGAGTATGCATACTGAAATATACATCAATTTGAGTGATCCAATTGCCAAGCTTCTCTACATCAAAATCTCCTTCAAATGAAGGTGTCTCAATCTTGTCCTCCACTTTGAATAGAAACTTGTTTAAAAGACTTTTATCAACCTTTTAAGACTTTCCTTCATTGGATTTGGGTTTGTCATCATCAAATCTCTCCAAGAGGACTTCCATAAGGCCTTTTCATGGTCTCCAATGATTGGGACAAACTTGGAATGGCATTCTCCATCCTTTGGAATCTTTCTTCAACATCCACATAATCCCTTTCTTCTGCCATGCTTCTCAACTCCTTCCACTCGTAGGATTCAATGTCTCTTTGCAAAGGTAAAATTTTGTTTCCATCTGAATTAGCTATGGTCATGAAACAACAAAACCCTCACAAAACACCTCCCAAAAGAATAAACTTGCTCTAATATCACATGATCCATAAACTATAAGGATATTCCATAACTAGTTTGCCAATAATAGCTATTGTTAGTTTTACGATTGTGAACATCAAATGAGTAAATGACTTAAGAAAATGAAATGAGAAAATATGAGACAACAAAAGAGAATTCAACACCATAAAACATGGCCAGCATACATTGAAGAAACTCTAGTGGGTAAAAACTCCAGCAAATATGAATATACACTCATTTGGTACTCTTTAACAATTATAATTGATTCCCAAACTTTAGGCTTACACGAGCACTTAAACAAAATTAGGACTGTCCTGCAAGACCAATTACGAGTCTCAAATAACACTCCCCTACCCTTGATCTATGCAACAATCATAAAACTATGAAAACAACTAGACGAATTCTCACTAAAACAACTCTCAACAAAAGAATTAAGCCCCAAGCTTCTCAAATTTGAAAGCCAAGAGGTTATAAATAACCTCTCCTACCATAAGGAAGATGGAATGACCATCCAAATGCCAGAGGAAGAGGAAAATTTCAGAATTTCGAACATTACTAGACATGCAAACTATTGTGACAATTTTTCTGCTCTTTCTAAAGAGGCAATCATGCATTTGTGGCAGTTGCAAAGAGATCGCACAGTAGAAAATGAATAGCTGCAATAGATGATGATTTTTTCATGTTATTCGTGATTTTGCTGCCTATGCAAACTAGTAATTTTACGAAAACGAGAAAAAAACTTTGTTTCTTTGTGTCTTCCCGTCAACAAAAGCCTATGTCTTCCCATCAACTGAAGCCTACAAATGAATATCTCATTCCATCCTAAACATTCCCCAGCATCAAAGGAGATAGTAGATAGGCAATAGACTTAGGACATAGGAGGACAGGTTGCAAGAAAGCAATATATGTGTTGATATACGTTGATTGGATTACTAGGATATGGTTGACTAGTTTGCAAGTTGTGATTTCATTAGATAACTTTGTAGTGATGATTGTTCCTATTTATCTTTTCCACCCTTTTGGATCAAGATAATTCGTTAGCATTGTGATCCAAAAAGTGCATTAGAATAATAATTTATAATTTTAAAAACTTAATAAATTGGTGATTTGGAATTGTCGGTTAGTCAAGTAGTTGATTGGTTGTCACTCACATAACTCTTTTAAGTGGTTGTTGAATCCAAAGATGTAACTTGACTGATCCTAATCCAAGAATGAATAAAACAATTCTGTTTTTCGTTTGAGATTGTGTGTTCTATGCTCAAATTACCAACAATAGTAAACTCAACATAAATATAAGTGTGGTAGAAAATCAAAAAGGAAAATTTCTCATGATTTTTATGCATTGAACAAGGTCCAATAACTTTCTGTGGGCAGGTTGACTTCCTTTATTGAATCCATAACAGTTGCACGATCATGCTTCTACAACCCAATTCCTCTAACAAACTCAAAATTTGGAAAAATAAAAGAACAATTCGACCCAAAAAAGGCTAAAATACACTTCGATAATACATTCCTCCTTCCTAATAGCAAAATAATAGATTTACAATTAACTAATTACAACCTTGTAAAATGATGTTAGAAAACAGGCAATAATATTAAGAAATTCCATAGTTTCAAGCCAAAAATGGGCGTGCAAGGAGAGTGGTTGTAAGAGAAATATTTCTTTAGTAGCTTCCCATGTGGCTACAAGTCTCCTTAGGGTGCATTTCTTGCTCGTCCATGAATTATCCCTTCCAATTCTAAGTGATTCCAATTACTCAAGCAACATATGGCTTATCAAGTACCTGCTTGCTATAGTGCTTGTTAGTTGTAACAAGTTCTTTACTGATGGCAAAATTTATTCTATACTCCCCCAAGTTTTTAGGACAAGGGTAGCAAGGGATAGGGGGATTTGTTTCAAGGATAGGATTTTTGTAAGGCCATTTTTTTGAGGACAACTAGTAAAAAATTGGATTTTTTTAAAATGCAAGGAAATTTCAAATGTTCATACGATAAGATTGATTAGGCATTCATCATAGACATTATAGAACCTTTGTGAGCATGGGTAATTGAATAGGAATTATGATGTTCTTTATATATAAATGAGCATGAGATAATGAAGACATGCCTGACTAGTGTGTATATTCAAGTGAGGGATTTACTATTGAAGTTTTCCTGAAGCCTTCAAAATTGCATGTTCTACTCTTAAATTCATTAACAAAGAGAAATGATTAAGTAAAAAGATAATTGGCTATGCTCCAATTTGACCTCAGCTAGGATACTAATAGATGGGATTGTTCTATGAGTTTTTTGTGCAAGGCATGATTGATACATTTTTGCATTATGAAAGTGGCATTTCCTGTTGACTATAAATTAACTCATATTCAACAATATAATGACTATATGATGGCAACTTTGTCTGTGACAATCCTTGTATACTAAACAGGTTGTCAGATGTATGAAACAAGATAATCCTTGACTATGACTTCAATTCTAAAGATACAAAGACCTGCAATAGGGGATATTAGATTTTGTGATCATGTTTAATCGTTGGTCTTGTTGTACCCAAACCAAATTTTTTGCTTCATTAAGGCATTTTGCATTTTAAAGTCTAAACCTTGCTAAAATGTTGTAAAATACCCTTTTTGGGCAATGTCAAGCATGGAGTTTTTGTCAATATTTGTCAGTCAAAGTCAGTTATATTGGTCAGAACCTGAAGAAGAGACTCAAAATGAAGATTTTCACGATGAAGGAGCATCTCACGACAGCATTTCATATTGCAGACGGTCATTTCAATGATCGAGACAGAGTTTTCAGTGATCAAATCATGGAGATTTTTCAAAGGAAAAGCCTCAAAGTGCAAGTATAGCTATAGCTCAGGGGCGCCCAGTTTTTTGGAGGTCAAGAT
>VDFB02040259.1:0-92179 GCA_007258455.2 Sequoia sempervirens | reverse complement strand
AAAATTCAATAGGGTGAACATTAAGATCAGGGGATTGAAAGAAAATGTGCAGATGATTCTGAAGGGCTATTCCTCGAACATTCTCATTGATATAATTATGGATTTAGAATGTTCTTTTTCTGACTTCAAGTCTTTATGTGAGCAACATCTCTCTCATTTGGAGGCCAAGGTTTTGGACACCAACGCGAACATTAAGAAATTGTTGCAAGCCTATCACATTTCTATTAAGAATAGTGTTAATTCCTTGGAAGTCTTGTTCCACAAGATTAGTGAGCTGAGAGAAGACCAACTCTATTTTACTGAGCTAATGGAGAAGGACCAGGCTACTAAAGGTAAAGGAAAAAAAGTTTGGAAGGATGATGTTTAGGTCCCTGCTAGAGGGAAGGGTAATATGAGTAAATCCTTTGAGGAAGAGAAAAAATAATTGTTGGACATGATTGGTCTCCACAAGAACCAGGAGTTTGAGGTGGCTAATACCTTAAGGATTATGAAATAGTGTCTAGTTTTGTGCTTTTCTTTGTTGGTTTCCTTGCTACTAGGTCTATGTTTGTTTATTGTCGTTTTGCTAATGGTTGTTGTTGATGGTGTAATATTTTTTCTTTGAGCAACATTTTGTATGTTCAGTTGTAAAGGGTTTCGAGTCCCTTCAAAACTTATTTTTACTATATAATCAAAACATTGCATTCCACCAATTCAACCTCAACAACATTACATTTCATGAAGTCAGTCACAACAACAACATTACATTCTCAAAGTGTACATTCATTGACACCTACAAATGACTTGGCCCAACAAATTCAAGAGTTACAACAAAAATGTAAAACATGGAAATGGAAAATATAAGCTCTACGAAGTCATACACACTAGAGGAAATATTTATTTATCCTTTTGATAAGTCCTTCAACATGATACCCTTCCACAAAACTTTGAAATTTCTCATAATGTGTCGATTTCCTTAAGGCCTTGTCTTGAGATTTCTCATAATGATACATATCTAACGTTCATATTTCCTAGGAGCCTAAGAGGTCAATCTATTGAATGGTTTTCACATTTTCCTCATGGAATTAAGAACTTTCATGAGTTGGAAGGCAAGTTCATTGAACTTTTTTTATCTAAAATTAAATATGAGACTAGCATGAATGACATTTACAATGCTAATCAAAATAATGGACAGATGTTTTCTTCTTTTCTACAAAGATTGGGAAGCTTGATAAGTAAACTTCCCTATACTATCCCTAAAAAATAACTTGTCCATATTTTCACTCAAAACTTAATCCATACATGGCCTTTCACTTGCAAATTCAAGGTGGTAATACATTTAATTTCCCCCGATGTGCTTGGACGTAATTATGCATTTAATTTCCCATTTTACAAACATCTTTGGAAAATTAAATAAGGGAAAAAATATGCATTTAATATTTTCCCCAACATTTTAGCCCCTAAAAAGGATGGGTCTGGTCTAGGGAACCCCTTGCACTTGACCATCCCATTTTGGCTCCGATTTGAATATCTCAGTGTCAATATTTCATTATTTGAATTTCCAATTTTGTTTTTCGGCTATAGACCTTTTTTTTGGGAATTAGAAGAATTGCATATAAATATAAAGTATTTTCACCATTTTAAATCTTCAAAAATCTATTGAGAAAATTAAGCATCACAAAAGAAATCAAGAGTAGTCAAGAGCAACACTATCAGCATTTTAGACCCATTTATTTCAGTCAGTCATCATTTCAATCATTCATCATGTTCCTATGTAAGTTTATTCATGTTTTTTGTTCATTTGTTTTGTGAGTACTAACACTTGCAAGACTTCAAATCAAGCAACAATTTCTCCTTGAAGGTGATGAGTACATGAATTCAGTCCATCAAGGAATGCAAATCTAAATGATGAGTTGCAACATTAGTCAATTCATTAGTTGTTTATCATTTATCTTATGCCTGATTGAGGGTAAGCTCTCTCTTTTATAGATTATCATAGCCATTGTGGAGGTATAAATACCAAAATGATGTTTGACTTAGGAAATCCCCTATACAACTCAACCCTTCCCCCTCTTTCATGTGTGCAAGTTTTCAGATTTGAAGATGATTGGAGGAAGATGAAGACTAATTGCTCATTCATGCTTTCAATTCCTACAATTTTTAAAGACATAGATATTGTATTTTCTCAGTGACAGATAAAGTTTTGGCAATGACCTTGGGAGAATATGAGCTACATACTAGATACTTCAAGCGAATGTTTTCAAATCTTTAAAAGTAGGAGAATAGTCTAGGGGGCACCACACCCTATACCAACTAATTCATCACCAAATTTTCACACTAGGTTCCTTCGTTCCTACTCCCTATGTTTTTGGATTTTTTTTCTATCTTTTTGTGTTCAATTTCTTAGAAATCATAACAATTTTTTGAATTTTCATAGTTTATCTAGGAACATCAAATTGCATCTCAAAATTCAATTAATTTACAATCAATCATCAATCCCAAACAACAAAAAACACCAATGGATTGAAAATATGTTCCACAATTTTGAATCTTCCATTGAGGTTTGTAGTCAAGTGGGTTTTGAGATCAAGTTTTAATCCCCCTCTCAAATTGGGAGAAATGTTATTTAGGACTTAGATCCCTTTTCCCAATCTAATAGCGATTAACATTAAAAAATATCTCATTACTAAGGTTCTTTTGAAAAAATTAAAGGTAACAAGGATAAACCCTCAAATTCTAATGATAAACCTATGAGTTAGATGAAAAATAAGAACATTGCCAATGATGGTATGGTAGATGCAAAAATAGTCCAAAATATTCAACAAAACACTCAAGGTTTTAATATTCCCAGGAGGGAACCTAGGCAAAATAATTCTCCTAAAAGAAAGTGCACTACTTTAGGGGAACCTATTGAATCAACCTTGTAAAAATTGATCCAAGATAAACTTATCACATTACCAAAAATCAGAAATTTTGAACCTCAAGTCAAACCTCCTTGGTCCAAAGAGAATGAATATTATGAGTATCATAGAACCAAGGGACATAATACTTTTGATTGTTTTAGATTGAAAAGTATTATCCAATATCTTATAGAACAAGGTGAAATTAGTATTGAACATCAACCTTAAACCAATGATGATATCAAGATATCCCAAGATCCTATCCCAAAACGTGGAAAATGGGGACACTCAAATGAAGATAGCATTTCAAAGGTGGTCAATTATACTTCTATTTTATATGAATACACCATAGATCGAGTAGAAGGAGTCTCTTCCATAAAAATGTAATACATGAGTGCACAATTGCAACAAGTAGGGGAAAAATAGCATCTAATGATTTAATTCCAAAGCAAGATCAAAGTATCCATCCCATGTCATCTCATGAGCTCATTCCTAATCAAGATCAAATTATCCTGTCCAAAGAGACCTTTCCATCTCAAGATCGAGATATCTTCCTTCTTCCCATTCATAATCCCACTCCATCTCAAGACCTAAGTATCTCCTACATGTCACCTCAAGAGAAAGGTATCTTTTTCACTTCCAAACCATCTTATTGTTCCTCTCCAAATCAAATGAAAAGAATCCCTTCCACCATATCTTCCAATTCACTTCCAAATCAATATCAAAGTACACCTTCCATCCCATCTAATGAGATTTCCATCTCATGATCCCAAACCTTTCATTCCATGTAGTGATCCCCTCCCAAGTCAAGATAAAATATCATTTCATCTCATGATCCTCATACTTCACAAGGCCCCACTATCCATATCCAAGAAATATATATTGAAGCACTAACTAAATTGGTGTCCAAATAAGGTCATCCAAAACTCTCATCTATCCCTAAGTCGTCCATTCCATCACATATATCTAGACATATCCCAATAGATTCTCCATTCCTTTATTTTATCTTAATTATCCTATCCCTATCCTTCATCATACATCCCTTATCCTATCCAATTCACCCCCTACCCTTTCATCTTTAATCTTGATCAAATTGGGGGAAAAAATTATTCATGTATGCTTTGAGAAATGTAAAACCTTACTTCCTTTACAATCCATTCCCTTATACACCTTCCCTTCGCCTTAAAAATTATTTACTATTTTATATCTATAATCTACTTTGTTTGCTTGGACTCATATGTTTGGTTCAAGTAAGCAATCCTTATCTTATATGTTTTCTTAGACTCGTAAGTCTAGTCCAAGTAAATAATTTATATCTCATAAGGCTAGTTCAAGTAAACATATCTCTATCTTGATCTTTTTGCTTAAAACTCACAAGTCTAGTTCAAGTAAATAATATTTATCTCTACCTCTAGTAAGGGTACCTTGTTCCTTTGCAACATAATATTTAGAGATTCCTTCTCCTATATTTCACTTATTCACCTATCATGGCTTCACAAATTATCAATATATTTTGTTTCACCTATTCACCTAGCTACCTATCATATCATCTTATCCTAGTGACCCTTAATTAATTGGGGGCACCTTTCCCTTGACCTAGCTTTTGGTATTGGTTTATTTTGCTTATCTTGAGATCATGTGCATATTGTTGGGAAAATGTGTGTCAACCTTGCAATTATATAAGGTTTATTGTTGATATGATATATTTTTAATATATCCTAGTTACACCAATAGGTGTAATATACAATGGGAGCATGAGGTGAAGCAAAATGTGAGTGTGTTAACAAAAAAAATTTAAAATTTATTAAACTATTGACATACATTGTATTAATTAAATATTGTAAATATGGATCATTCATCATTAGGTTTCAAATCTGATGGTAGATATTTTGTTGGCTTGTCTTGACCTAGAAGGTAACCCTATTTTATGAGGGAGTTGTATTACGGTTGTGTATTGTGATGTATTTTGAGAGTCTGATAGCGTTTGTGTTGTCTTTGGATCTCTAGTTGGTGATACTCCTATGAGAAGCTTGCTCTGCAAGTATATTGTAATCTTTGTGATATTTGAATAATATATTGAGTGGCTTTTGGAGTGTGGAATTTTTTCTCCCGAAATGGTTTTCCCCACATAAATCATTGTGTTTGTGGTATGCATGATAGTTATGTTTACTTTTATTTGAATTTTTGTAACTGAAAATTATTTATAATTTTTTGCATTATTTTTCTCTCAATATTAGTGTAGGAAGTTGTTCCACTACCTTATCTTCCTTACAAGTGGTATCAAAGCTTGATCATCTTTGGTTTCAATTGTAGGTTGTTGGGTTTTTTTAACTAATCCATATTTTAGTGCGAGCTTATGTGAAAGATACTTTGTGATCTTGTTGCAATAATTTTTAGATGGCAAGTTCATTAGGGAGAATAGAAGTGGATAAATTTTTTGGAAATAATTTTGAAATGTGGAAGCTAAAGATGGAGGATTTGTTGATAGATTGAGATCTTTGGGGTGTTGTTGATGAGAAAGTTTCAAGGCCTGCAAATCCTACTTTGGTTGCTCAATATGCTGTTATAGACCATAAATCCAAGGGTCTAATTAGATTGAGCTTGGAAGACTCTATTTTAATTAATTTCCATGAAGAGACTTATGCACAAAAACTATGGAAGAAACTTGGTGAGATGTATCAAGCCAAATATTTAGTGAAAAATATTTTATTGAGGAAGAAATTGTATTCTTTGAGAATGGAAGAGGGTGGAAAAATTACAAACCACCTAGAAGCATTTAATATGTTGGTGGCTGAATTGGAATCAATTGTTGTCAAAATGAATGAGCAGGAGAAATGTTAGATCTTTCTTTGTTCTTTTCTTGATTCGTGGGATTCTCTTGTTATGGGAATTGGGAGTACTTTTGTTATCTTGAAGATTGAAGATGTGGTGGGTTTTTTTCTTTCTGAAGAGATGAGGAGGAAGGTATCCATCACCACCAAAGAGGCCCTAAATGTTCATGGAATACTTGAGGAAAAATACAAGAACAATGAGAAGCATGATAAATCCAATCCCAAGGGGAGAACCAAATCTCCTAAAAAGTCTAAAGTTATTTGTTGGAAATGTGGTAAGCCTGGACATATTTAGAAGGATTGCAAAAAAGAAAAGAAGAATAAAAAGAAGATATTTAATTCTAATTTTGAGTCTGAGAAGGAATATTTCACTACAACTTTGGAAACTCATGTTGGTAATGATGCATGGTTAATTGGCGCAGGTGCATCTTTCCATATGACCTTTAACAGAGATTTATTTTTTGAATATAAAGAATTTGATGGAGGTAAGGTGAACTTGGGTGATGATTCTTATTTAAATTTTTTTACCATGGTAAAGCTAGAATCAAGTTTCCTAATGGTAGAATAAAAAGGATTAGTGGTGTGTGTATATCCCTAGATTAGCACAAAATTTGTGATTTGTGAGAAAACTAATGGATGCAGGTGTGCAGGTAGTATTTTTTGATGCAAGATGGTTAGAGGTGCAATGGTGATTGCTAGAGGTGTCGGATATGAAACATTGTATAAGCTTGATGCATGCAATTTTGAGTGCAATAGTACTTTTTTGAAAATCAAGTCTATGGCTACTCCGTTGGAAGAGGTGAGGATTTCATCTTCAACAAGTGGCCATGGATTTTGGGTACTAAAGGATGCTCTTTCTTTTGAATAAAAGTTACCCATAGAGAAAACTATGTTATGGCACTAGAGACTTGGCCACACTGGAGAAAAGGGTCTAAGGACCTTGAAAAATAAAAATCTTGTTAGGGTTATCTAATTGTAATCTTGAATTTTATTTTTGTGAGCATTGCATTGATGGAAAATAAAACTGTGTTCCGTTTTACTCGAGTTCTCATAAATCTTGTGGTGAATTGGATCTTATTCATTTTGATGTGTTTGCTCTTGTAGATGTTCCTTCAATTAAAAAATACACATATTATGTTTCATTTATTGGTGATTATAGTAGGACAAGGGTATATTTTCTAAAGATTAAATTTGAAGTTTTCAATCGATTTAAAGAATTTAAAGCAATGGTTGAGTTGTAGATTGGAAAGAAAATAAAATATTTGAGGACTGATAATGGTAGAAAAAATTTCTCTAATGATATTGAAATATTTTGTAAAGATTGTCGTATTCATAGACAAAAGACAACTCTGTATCCTCCACAACAGAATGGAGTTGCAAAAATAATGAACAAGACACTGATGGAGAAGGCTAGGAGTATGTTGAGTGGTGTTGGTCTAGAACAAAGGTTTTGGGATGAAGTTCTTGCCACAGTTTGTTACCTAATTAACAAGTCTCTTACATAAGCTCTTGTTGATAAGACACCTATAGAGGCATGGTTGGGTCACAAGCCTTCATTAAGACATCTTAGAGTTTTTGGTTGCAAGGAATATGCACATATGCCAAAAGAGAAGCAAAAAAATTTGGAGAAGAAGGTTGTGAAATGTATCTTCATCTAATATAGTTATGGCATGAAAGGATAAAATCTTTGGGATCTTGTTGTAGAAAAGGTAATATATAATAGAAGTGTTATTTTTAGAGAAACTAAGTCTTCTTTTGTTACATTGCAACCAGAACAAAGTAAACAGGAAGATGTGATTCAATTTCATTCTACACTTGAGAAAGTTGAATTGAGGCCCATGGATAGACAAGAAGCTGAGGAGAGATCATCTAGCTCTATACCATTAGAAGAGGAGGAAGAACCTCCAACTCGGCTTGTTCATAGGTCTACAAGGAATAGACAACCACCTAAAAGGTATTCCCCTAATGATTAGAGATGTATTTTTGCTTTGAATACTAGCATGGATGAACCCAAATCTATATAAGAGGCATTAGGTATGAATGATGTAGAATCCTAAAATATTGCCATGGATGAAGAAATGACATTTTTGAAAAAGAATGATACATGGGATCTTCTACCACTTCTTGAAAAACAAAAATCTATTGGTTGCAAATGGGTTTTTAAGAAAAATATTGGTTCAAATGGAGGTATTGACAAAAGAAAAGCAAGGTTGGTTGTGAAAGGTTACTCTCAAGTTGAGGGTGTTTATCTGTGAGATATTTTCTCCTATTGCTAAAATGGAATCCATTAGATTCTTGCTTTCTATTGTTGTTGCTTATGATTTAGAGGTTGAGAAAATGGATGCAAAAACCACTTTCCTTCATGGTGATTTAGAGGAGGATATTTATATGACACAACCAGAGCACTACATGATGAAAGGTAAAAGTAAATTAGTTTTTAAATTGAAGAAAATTGTGTATGGCCTAAAATAGAGCGTAGAATGTGATACCAAAAATTTGATACATATATGTTGAGTTTGGGATTTGAGTGTTCTAAATCAGAACATCGTGTTTACTATAAAACTTATGGTGATTATTTCCTACTTATTGCATTATATGTTGATGATATGTAGTTTATTGGCAAAGGAAAAGGTATGAGTTCAAAAATGAAATCTTAACTTGTAGATAAATTTAAAATGAAAGATCTTGGTGCAGCTAGACACATTCTTGGGATGGAAATGAAAAGAGATAGAGTGAGTATAAAGTTATGGCTTATCCAAAGTAAGTATGTCAATTCAATTTTATAAAGATTTAACATGCAAGATTGTAGACCATTGTGTGTTCCTTTTTCAGCTGGAACAAAGTTATCTATTTCAGATTGTCCAATATCCCCATCAGAGATCGAAGAGATGAGCAGAGTGTCTTACTATAGTGTAGTTGGAATTTTGATGTATGCTATGGTTTGTACTAGACTGTACATTTCCCAAGCAGTGGGAGTTCTTTCTAGGTATATGTCTAATCCTAGTAGAGTTCATTGGGATGTAGTTAAAAGAGTCTTCAAATATTTGGGTATTACCTCAGAGTATTCTTTATGCTATCATAGTAATTTGATTGAAGATGAGATTTCCCTTGATATTCATGGTTATGTGGATTCAGAATGGGTAGGTGATGTTGATAGCAAATGATGTATCAGTGCTTATGTTTATTTGGTGGTGAAATTAGTTGGATGAGTAAGAGACAAGTTGTGGTTTCTTTGTCCACTACTGAAGCTAAGTATATGGAAACTACTCATACTTGCAAAGAAGCCATTTGTATTAAGAGACTATGTTTAGGTATTGGAATAAAACAGGGTGCATTGACAATTTATTGTGACAATAAGAGTGTGATATGTCTAGCTATGAACTTGACATTTCATGCCAAAAACAAGCACACTGATGTACAATATCATTTTATTAGAGATATGGTCAAAGATGGTAGGGTGAAGTTGGTTAAGGTAGAGACTTTGATGAATATTGTTGACTATTTAACTAAGCCTTTGAACATAGAGAGGTTCAAATGGTGTTAAGAGACTATGGGCCTTTCGACTCCTAGCAATTAAGAGACGGTGTTTATTCTTCCTCCTATTGCTCTTGCAAGGTGTTCAAAAAGTGGGATATTTTTTAGGAAAATGTATCTCAACCTTGCAATTATATAAGGTTTATTATTGTAGGATATATTTTTAATATATCCTAGTTACATCGATAGGTGTAATATACAATGGGAGCATGGGGTGGAGCAAAATGTGAGTGTGTTAACAAAAACAATTTAAAATATATTAAACTATTGGAATACATTAAATTTTAATGATATATTGTAAATATGGACCATTCGTCATTAGGTTTTAGATCTGATGGTAGATATTTTGTTGGCTTGTCTTGCCCTAGAAGGTAACCCTATTTTATGAGGGCATTATATTATGGTTGTGTATTGTGATGTATTTTGAGACTCTGATATCAGTCGTGTTGTCTCTGGATCTCTAGTTGGTGATACTCCTATGAGAAGCTTGCTCTGCAATTATAATATAATCTTTATTATTTTTGAGTAATTTATTGGGTGGTTTTTGGAGTGTGGGTTTTTTTCTCCTGAAAGGATTTTCCACATGTAAATCATTGTGTTGTGGTATGCATAATATTTATGTTTATTTCTATTTAAATTTTATAATTGAAAAAGATATGTAATTTTTTGTATTATCCTCTCAAAATTAGTGTAGGAAGCTGTTTTGCTACCTTAGCTTCCTTACACTTATTTACTTATTATACAAAAAACATTACACTTTCAAGAGAATCATGAGAAAATAAATCTTAACTATGGAACCAAGTCTATGGCCTGCATAACGTGTTGCTTATCTTTTGTTATCACTATAAAAAACATTTTAATAACTTAATAGAAGCATTTTTTCCTAAAATAGGCACTACAAAAATAAACCAGGGCCTTAACGGATGCATCCTCCCTACAATGGTCCCTATTTATCAAAATTGAGCTTATCTTTTGGGCAAGAGATATATTGGTTGTTGACTTCTTTTGATAGTTGCTTTTATTTTTTCTTTCTTGATTTTATCTTTTATCTTCCTATAATGTGAGAAGAGAGGATCTAGGGTCTAAATCACATCTCTTCCTACATCACTACAGGGATAACTAAAATTGTTCTCAAATACCCACTTGGCTACTAATCTCAATGGAAGAGCCAGAATGGGATATCAGGGTTTTAGTTCTTTATGTGTGTGTGGATGATTTGATATTGATTAATTGACTGAATTTAATAATATAAAGATGCACCTAGGTTAACTATGAAAATACCAAAAAAAAATTATGATTACTAGAAAATATAGAACTAAAAGACAAAAATAGAGTTCAAAACAACATAGGGTAGACATAGAGGAACCTGTCATATAATTTTGAGCTTGATTTGGTTGGACAGGGGAACTAGCACCCTAGAACTAGAATTGCAGACACTCAAAAATAGATTTTAAACCTCATTTAGTCCTTGTCTTTAGGCTCTTCTACTCTAGCCTCGGTTTCAAAGCTTCATTTGTCACTAATAAAATCCAATTTCCATGATTCATCAACTTGTAGGACTTGAATGCTTGAATGACAAATTAGGTCTTCAATCCTCTCCCAAATTCGCTTTAGATTTGTAACTTGCACACATGAAAGAGGGGGAAGGGTTGTGTTGTATATAGGCTTGCCTAAGTCAAACTTGGTTTTGGTATTTCTACCTCCAAAATGGCTATGATGATGTGTAAAAGTGAGCTTACCCTCAGTTGGGTAGAGGCTAATGGATAAACAAGTGAAAAAATAATAATTGCTACAACTTACCACTCAGATCTGCACTCCTTGATGGACTAAAGGAATTGTAATCATCACCTTCAAGGATAATTGGATGCTTGATTTGAAGTTATACAAGTGTCAGTACTCACAAAAAATGGACATGAAACATAAACAAACTCACATGAAAACATGATCCATTGCTAACATGATGCTTGACTGAAATAATGCTGCTATAATTTTACTAATTCTACTCTTGACTACTTTTAGGATGTTAAATTATGCTCTCACTTCGCTTTCCAAAATTTATGGGATTAAAATGGTGAAAAATACTTGTATTTATATGTAATTCTCTAATTTCTCATAAATCAGTTATCGATAGGCTAAAAATAATTTTGAATTTCTAAATGTTAAAATGTCGACACCAACATATGTGAATTGCAGGGATTTTTCAGTGGTGAATCTTCACCAATTGGTGAATATATTGCAACCATCAAGGTGGCCAAATTGCTTGGATTCTATGAATTATCAATCCAATGCATTTCAATTCATCATTAATTTATTTTTTGAGGCATATTTAATTAATAGTTTCACCTTAACAAACTACATGTTTCCAATGGACTAATTGATATTTTCACCCGAAATCTCAAAAGCATGTATTAAATCATCCACATGTTCACCAATAATATTAAAACGAAATTGTGTATCAGGATACGTTTTTCCAATATTATTAAATGCTCACTATGTGTGAGGACCCATTCCACCAATAAAATTTACAAATAATTGTATGTGAAGACCCATTTCACCAATAACTTTAAAAAAAGCTATGTTTGAGGACACATTTTGCTAATTACATTAAAAAATAATTATCATAGAGGACCTATTTTGCCTATACTATGATAACTCTATGCTAATTGTAGGCCCATAATCACCTTGAAAATTACAACATATGTGTTCCATTGAGGTTTGATTCACCTAACATTTAAATGTATTGTTGTATAATCACGCGAGATTTTCCAAATTTTTACTATACCATTTAAAAATCCTGCCAAATTTATAAAATATGGATTGATATAAATACAATAAAAACTTTGATTTATTATCACGTATTTTGTTTAGTTCTAAAATTTTGAGCTCTTGATTCAGAAGTTGGACTTGGAACCTTAATCATAGGCAAGTTACAAACTTACAACTATAGGCATTGTTGCATTAATGAATAGCGAGTTAGTGAAAACCTAAAAGTAAGTGATCATTTCTTCAAAGTGTTATAAGATTTTTTTATCTCTTTTATATTCTTGCTTCAACCTTAAAGATGATATTGAGTAGGGAATGGGATCTAGATTCTATATTATATGTCCTTAAACAAGAAGACAATTTTTCTAGTTTTTATTCTATGAGAGATCAAGATGTCAAGCAACAAGTGCAACAAGAGTAAGACTCCTCAAGGTGGTGAAGGGAGGCCATCAAAACACCCAAAACGTAGAGTTACCATAAAGTCTTACTTTGGAAATGTTTCCAATCCATCAGAGCAAGATGGAACTACATCATCAACTCTTGCATGAAATATTAATGAAGAGGGAATTGGCAATACCTCACTGGAAGATGAGATGGGATTGAGTTAATTAAGTCAGATGAGGATGAAAATGTTGCAGAAGATGTTCCCAAGGATACCCAAGTTAGCTAGAATGAGCTAATTGACTTGGATGAAAATGTTGGCATCATAGATGATGTTGGAAGGAAGGAAGAGGAAAAGAAAATTCAAATAAAAAATGGGGCGCGAGTGGGATATGACAAGGAATTTTCAGATTGATTGGGTGTCAAAGTACTCATTCATTGAACTAGTGGAGAATGAAAACAAAGATGAACCTCCAATAGAATGCAAGTGTAAGATTTGTAATTGGAAATATAAAAGAGACAAGTTACAACTAAAGCTTGACACCATAGAAAAGCATATTGGTAAAGTTTATAAAAAAAAAAATTATAGATAGAAAGGAAAAATCAGTGGTAAGATGGAAATCAAAGGAAGAATTTCTTCATGTTAAGTATGTCCTAGAATATGATGAGCATATGCAAAGAATGGAAAATATTGTTGCATGTAGAGGTTCGATTGAAGCTCAATTTGGAAAGATAATGGCAAGAGCACAACTGGTAAAAACTGTTTAAATGAGTGTTGTTTTTCATAATTTGTCCAAAGGGTGTCCTATGATAGACTACCAAAAATATATTAATTTATTATCTTTTTGGGTGTTGCTCACTTTTCTATCACACATTGGTCAATAAATGTTTTATGGGAATGGTAAAATTGTCTTGTTGAGGTGGAAAAACAAGATTTATAAGAGAAACTAAAAGATTCAAACTTCATTGCATTATCTTTAGATGAAGTTACTATGGTAGATAACACTTCTTGGGTATGTATGCATGTGTATACTATACACCAACATGTATGCCAACCTCATCTACTTTGTGTTCATAAAATGAAGGAGATTTCAAAATCACAAAATCTATGTGAAGTTGTTAAGAAATATTTGAATGAAATTGGAGGTATGGATGACTTCACACTTACCAAAAATTTGGTGTATGTAGGAGATGATGGAGCTTCATTAATGCAAGATTAAAGGAATGATATTTGTGTAAATTTTCAAACTACATGTTCACCATACATGATTTCCATTCACTACATGGCCCACAAAATGAATTTAGCATTTAAAATTGTAAGAAAGTTTCCTCCAATATCAAAAGTTGAAAATGTATTTCGCGAGCTCTATGCATACTTTTGTCAAAGTCCCAAACATTTTGTGTAATTTAAGAATTTTGCTGAGGGAATAACAAGAGGAAACAAGCTTCTTAAGGATTTTGATACCAAATGGATCTCCTTGCATGGACCATGGAATTATTTTTTTTAGAATATCGATCCTTGATTGGAGTAATGTACGAACATTGCCACACAGTAGACAAAGATCTTGACCTCTTACATAGGTTAAGTGATATAGAGACACTCTTAACTTTATTTGGTCTTCTCTCCATGTTGGATGAAATGAAAAATCTTGTGAAAAATCCCAAGACAAAACTATGTATATCTACAAATATACTAAACTACGTAGAATGACATGCATGACCCTCGATAATCTATATCTATCAGATTATCCATTTCAAAGTCCAAAATTTGTAAGTTGTTAGTTAGTTATAGATTTGAATGATCCTAAAAATCATTTACAGTTTAATGCAAGTGGGTAGTTATGTGTCTTTGTACGTGGATTTGAGATACCAATTGATGCACTATTGCACGATGGTCAGGTGCTCTACCAAAGAACTTTTACAAAGGAAGTTTTTGATGGCATTGTTAAATTTATAAGTGATCTTAAAATATATTACAAAATATCTTTCCTCAAAGATTATGAATGATTCCCTCGAGATGAAATACTTGAAGCCATGTCTATTGTGTACCCTCAATTTTGGATCCCATGCAACTGTCACAACCCATATTATTTTCATAAAAATGTAATTACCATGGGCAAACACTTTTCAAAAAAATAAGAATACAATGGATAGAAAATAGAAGGAATTATAAATGAAACTAAGCTTAGAGAACAAGGTCTTTGTTTTGCAATAAGTATGATTGACCAGTTTGACTCCATGGAGAATCCCATGCAAGAGGGGTCAATAAAAAGGGTTTGGGAAACCTTTGGTTAGAGTGAAACATTGCGTGAATTCATTATTGGAATATTTCAAACTTGTTGATTAATGTCAAACAATAATATTGTGGTCGATGGAGGGTGAGAGTTTTCAGTACATTGGGGTTTTTGAAACCAAAGATAAGAAACAAACTAGACAAGAATTTGGAAAATTGCTTGAGGATGTATACAAATAGGTATTGTTACCCAATTTTCACCTACGGGCTCAATCAGTTGGGCAATCTATGTTTTAGAGGTTCATTAGGGCCACATGGAGACATTTACATCAAGGGTTAGGTCCTTTGATTGGTGCTACCTCACAGGGAAGTCTATTGGAAGCCTCACCTCATTCAGATTTGGCATAAAATCCATCAGAGAAGAAAGTCGGCAAGACCCTACTACTGTCTTGCCGACTAGCAGTGTGTTTTGTTTGGTTGAATAAATCAGTCGCCAAGACTTTTAGGTCACCAGGAGTATTCATGTATCTCTCCGCTTGTAAAGGGTCATTCTGACAGTTGTTCATCAGGGAGCTCTCGACATAAGGTCTTGTCGCCCACTGTGAGGTCTTCCCGATTGGCGGGAGTCACACCGATAGTTATTCACCAGGTTGGCACCAGGGGAGACGGTTTGCTTTCAGCAGGAGGCCTCGGAAATCATGAAGAGTCTCACCGAAGGGGGTTTCACCATTGGCATAAGGTTTTGCCTTCGACATGAAGTCCCAATGACTAACAGGGGTTCTCACCGATAGCGAGCTCACCAAAGGATTTTTCCTTCGCCATGAGGTCTCCCCCACCAAAGGAGGTCTCCTCGATATGAGATGAGCTTGCCTGAAGATTTTGAGCTCGGCATGAGGTCCCGGTGACTAACGAAGGTCTTGCTGAAATGTTTGAGCTCGGGGAGATTGTTTTGTGTTCGGCATGAGGTCCCGCCGACAGACGAAATTCATGTTGAAAGTTGTTCACAAGGCTGTCGGCAGGGGAGGAAAAATATTTCCTTCGGTAGGAGGTCTTGGCGAAAGAAGATGGTGGTCTCGGGGAGATGTCCTACCATCAAGTGGAGGTCACGGCATAAGGAATGAAGATCGGCGAAAGGTCTCGCCGACCGAGCAAGGTTTCCCTGAGAGATGATAGCTTCGCCAAGAGGTCTAGCCGATAGGGCTAAGTCTTGCCGAAGGATGTGAGCTTGGGGCAAAGAAAAGGAGAGTCACCGTGATGTCTCGGTGAAACATGTGGTCCTGTCGAAGAATGAGGAGTTTCGGTGTAGTGTTTTTCCTTTGGTAAGAGGTCTCACTGACACGCGGGTGTCTCGTCGACGGAGGAGCTTAGCGATATGACCCCTGAAGGCTCGCCAAGAGGTCTTCCTGACTTGCCAGTGTCTCACCGAAAGAAATGTAGAGCTCGGGTAGAGCGGAATGCACTCGAGGTGACATCAATAAACTCTTGCCGATATGGTTCGTAATGTTAAGCCCGGGGAGACCCCGAGAGGAGGTTTTACACTCGACAGGATGTCTTCCTGATAGGATGAGGGTCTCGGCGACATCTTGTGCAGCGGTATAACTCACAAAGAGCGGTATGATATCCTACCGACTAAAGGAGCTCTTGCCGAATGCGGATGACTAGGCAATGAGATGGAAAACATCAGTATGACTCCTGAGGGCACATCATGTTGTCTGGCCGAAAATGATGGTCTTGCCGATGTTATTCTGTGATATCGATATGAATTTTGTTGCTCGATATGAGCTCTTTCCGGCCATCAAGTGTCTTGTTGAATGTTGCTGCAAGGTCTAATCACATCGGGGAGACACGATTAGTGTCTCACCGATATGCGATCCAATTTGAACAACCTTTGACCGCCCGAAGAATCTATGTGGCATCCGTTCGATCAATCAGGGGGAGCTACAGGCGGACCATTAGCAGCTCGACCGGTGCCAAGAAGATCAACAGGGTGAGGTGACGTGGATCGGCTCTGAGTTCTGAAGCATTCAAAGCATCCCAACAAGGGATTCAAAGGTAGACATGAGGACCATAAGTGAATGTGGTAGCTGCAAAAGATCTGAAGGCTTCTCCTAGGAATGACTCTTCACCGACATGGACAACAGGGACTCACTTGAATGCAGCATTAACTTCCTTCAAAAGATCTAAGGAGA
Organism: Sequoia sempervirens; assembly: GCA_007258455.2. Taxonomy (NCBI): domain Eukaryota; kingdom Viridiplantae; phylum Streptophyta; class Pinopsida; order Cupressales; family Cupressaceae; genus Sequoia; species Sequoia sempervirens. The sequence continues at coordinate 75,369 of VDFB02040259.1, read as the reverse complement.
GAATTTTCCTGAAGTCAGATATTTTTTGTAAGCCCTAGGGGCCAATATCTTTTGTATTTATGGCATTTCTGCCTTTTTTGTAATTAGTTCGGACTTGGTACTTTTTCTGCCTCTGTAACTTGTAGAGTTCTTTGCAGAAGAGAGGCTATGTTTTGTAGCTCATGACATGCATGTATATCAGTGTTCACCATTGAAATCAATAATCATAAGTGCTTTACCTTTTCAATCTCTCTATTAAATTGTGTGCATTCATATAATTGATGAAATTGCTTGTGAAATTGTATGATTCCTTGTGGTTATGTCTTATCTCAACACCTTTCTGTAGAGCAATATGTATCTTTTGCAGGTTGTGAGATGTATTATGATGCAATATTATCTAGTTGTGAAGTTCGTTTCTTCCTTCTAGGAGTGTAGCCATATGAACCTTTTCATGAAATGTTTATGCAGAAAACATATGTGATTGAGTTGTGTATGACAAATCTTTTGCCTTTGATTAAAATTGTGTGTGTAAACTGAGTTATATGTCCTTATCAGTTCGGTGTATCACCATAGAGTTAGTTTAATTTTTTATGTATTCTCCTTCTCCCTTTTCCTTACAAAATCTGTAGTTTAGGTGATGACCCAACAAGGAATTCGGCCTTCTCCGAAGGTTCATTTCAACTTTAGGTGACCCACAGCCTTGAAATGATCCCATATTTCTCTAGAAAGCTCAGTTTTATAACTTTGCATAGGGTGTATTTCTAGGTGACAACAGTTTCATGTTTATGCTTTTGATTGCTATTGTTTGGTGTGTATAGCTGCAGTTTCAGCCTTTTGGAGGAAAATTTTCAACACACTTGGCAACTCCGGAAAGATATCAAATGGTTTCAAGCAGACAAAGTGCTATTATGAAAAAGTTAGACCTAGTTTCTTGCTTTACCAGAAACTCCAAGGGATTTCCAGTCTCTTGAATGAACAAATATGTATGTATTTTATGGAAATATATCATATTACCCACCATTTCATGAAAACCATGCATGGGTGCCCTCTTACCAGCCATCTCACATAGAGCAACTTGTTGGTCTTGTACCAAATGTCCTTGTAATAGTAGGCTACCATCAGCCTCATCATATTTTCCACCCTCCCATCCCTAATCAGTCTCAATATTAGCCAACCTATGATCGAAATCAACCCCATGAAGAGGTCTTTGATGCCAACCAACATGATTATCTACATAATCAGCCTCAAGAGCACCCTTACCAGAATGTATTGGATCTAATTCAAAATCTTGACCATGTGTTGTGGGCTTTAAGCCAAAAACTTGAACATATGAAGATTAGTGATGCTAGTAAGGTGTTCTCACATATGTATCGGATGTTGGTTGACATTAGGAGGCAGAAAATAATCATCTCCTAGCAGCAAGAGTTGGTTGATCAATCCTTTATTTATGATCAAGAGCGGGTGACAAAAAGAAGGTAGTTTGAGGAAAGCCTGGAAAGAGAGATAGCTGCTAAAGAGGAGCAGATCAAGTCTCTATCTACTCAGGTGCAAATTAGTCAAGTTTATTTTGATTATTAATGCCAATTAAGGTATGAAACTTCCAGTCCTAGTCTCAGCCCAACTCTTCCTAAAACATTGAACAATCATGTCAATAAAGGAGTTCCCAAGCCCAATTTTCCACGCTTCAAGCAAGCTGAACCTTTTCAGCCTGCTAAATTTGAGTCCCCAAGTTTTAGTGATCTTGTTTTAGCTCAGGAACCTATCCTTAAGCAAGCTCAACCTGTGGAGAAACCTAGGAAATTTACTTTCCCAAGTTTTAGGAGCTCTCCTTTTGTTCAAGAGCCCTTTATTGAACAATGGCATCCTTGTGAAGAACCCATTAGGGGGGCTCAACTATGTTCTAGAGCAACCTAAAGAAGAATGCTTGTAGAGGAAGAAACAAATCTTTTAGCTTCTGTTATGTTTGAACAAGAGCTTGGGAATGATAAATCAAATGTGATAATGGAGGCAAATGAGGCTGGAGATGAAGATCAGAATTTTTGTCCACACAACACAATCAGCATGATGGAGAATGGAAGTGTGAACTTGCTGCATTTAGCCATGGAGGAATATAGACTACAACTACAAAAGGCTGAATAGGAGAAGAATTCTCAAAATGTTTCTGGCAATGTTTTATCTGATGATCCTCCCACTGTTCTACAAGATGGTGAAAATGTTCCAATAGGACAACAAGGTGAAATGGTGGAAAAGGCTGATCAAGAAGAGTAATGTACAGTCTGGAATGAAGAAGGTGTGTTTTTTCCCACTCTAAATGCTATCTCAGAGCAGCAAGAAGACATCAATCAGCTGCAGGATCAAGAGTCAAGACAACAGCATGAAGAGACTAAACAGGGTGATGTGGGTCATGAGTCCATAGCTTCATTTGTTGAGCTTCCATGTTTCATTGAGTGTGATCAGGAAAGCATAAATCTTGTCATAAGTCAGCAACATGAGGTTGAAGAGGATCAGTGTACAACTAGATTTGATACTTTTGAGCATGTTATGCTTGAGAAAGTTGATGCTGAGCTATATGAAGAAGTGTACACTAATATAATTGAAAAATTTTGTTCAAAATTGGAGGACAAAAGGTTAGATCTGCTAGAGGAGTTTGACACTCATGCAAAAATTCAATAGCAGATTCACAAGTCTAAACAAAAAGTTTCTCATGAGCCTGCTACATGATGTCTTATGAGGTCTCATGAGCTCCCTTTCTACTATAAAGTAGAACTTGAAGCTAATTTGTCAATCGAGAGTTCATCTCAGGAGAACCCTTCACTGTTTGAACACTTGCCTACCTCCATAGAAGAGGACAAGCCTGATTTGGAGCATCTTTCTTTGAATAGTAATGAGAATTATAAGCAGCTTCCTTTCTCATCTATAAAAGAGCCTGAGGTTGATGAATTGATTGAAAGTGTGTTGGAAGAAGCCATCTCATTGTTCTCTATTGAAGGAACGAGTGTTCATTTTGGAAAGCATGAGCATACTGAGGAGGTTACTATTTTTTCGTCAAGTCAGCCACAGGGGTTATACCTTTCCAGCCAGCAAGGTGATAAAATGGCAGCCCATGAACAAGAGATTAGCAAGAAAAGTTCAAGATTTTCCTTTACGAGAGGTTGTCCAATCAAATACCTAGCCCAGATGGAGTATAATACAACACCAATGGTTAATCAGGTACTCACACATGGAGCCACAGCTAAAAGTGGCATAAAATATGTACTTGCAGTTGAAAAAGAGTGCGTACAATTTACTTATCCTCCTTTCAATACAAATGCATATGATCAGTTTAAGGAGGTAAGTGAAGTTGTTCACCTCTTTCAAGGTGCATTGCATCATCTTGTTAAACATTTTTCTGTGTATCATTTTTACTCGGCTATCCTTAAGCATGCCAGTCATTATACTTTGAAAAGAAAGGGCAACTATTTCAACCATCTTGTGAATGGTTTTGTTTGACCAATTTCTCACTGGTTAGTGTAGGGTAGGTTTAGATGGAGTTACATTCCCTAAGTGTTGTCCCAACACAGTAAATAGTTTTTTTTAGTTTTTTCCTATTTTCAATAAGTTTCAGTGTCTTGATCTGTTTCCTAAGTTACTAGCTATGTACAAGGTTGCTCCAAGTTTGTTCCTCAGTTTTCCCAATGACTCCATGCCCAATGGATTGGCTAGGCTACTAGTTTCCATGTTTAGCAGGAAAACATCTAGCTGAGGTCACCAGAAATGTTACCCAATTTTCACCTGCGGGCTCAATTAGTTGGGTAATCTATGTTTCAGAGGTTCATTAGGGCCACATGGAGACATTTACATCAAGGGTTAGGTCCTTTGATTGGTGCTACCTCACAGGAAAGTCTATTGGAAGCCTTGCCTCATTCAGATTTGGTATAAAATCATCAGAGAAGAAAGTCTTCAAGACCCTACTGTTGTCTTGCTGACTAGCAGTGCATTCTGTTTGGTTGAATAAACCAGTCACCAAGACTTTCAGGTCGCTAGGAGTCTTCATGTATATCTCCGCTTGTAAAGGGTCATTCCGATAGTTGTTCATCGGGGAGATCTTGGCATAAGGTCTTGTCACCTACTGTGAGGTCTTCCTGATCGGCGGGAGTCACACCAACAATTATTCACCAGGTTGGCGCCAGGGGAGATGGTTTGCTTTCGGCAGGATGTCTCGGCGATCATGAAGAGTCTCGCCGAAGGGGGTTTCGCCGTCGGCATAATGTTTTGCCTTCAACATGAAGTCCCGATGACTAATAGGGGGTCTCACTAATAGCGAGCTCACTAAAGGATTTTTCCTTCGCCATGAGGTCTCCCCGACCAAAGGAGTTCTCCCCATTATGAGATGAGCTCGCTCGAAGATTTTGAGCTCGACATGAGGTCTCGGCGACTAACTGAGGTCTCACCAAAATGTTTGAGCTCGGGGAGAGTGTTGTGTTCGACATGAGGTCCCACCAACAGATGAAATTCATGCGGAAAGTTGTTCACAAGGTTTTCGGCGGGGGAGGAAAAATATTGTCTTCGGCAGGAGGTATTGGCGAAAGAAGACGGTGGTCTCGGGGAGATTTACTACCGTCAAGTGGAGGTCGCGGCATAAGGAATGAAGATCGGTGAAATGTCTCGTAGATCGAGCAAGGTTTCCCCGAGAGATGATAGCTTCGCCAAGAGGTCTAGCCAAGAAGGCTGAGTCTTGCCAAAGGATGTGAGCTCGCGGCAAAGCAAAGGAGAGTCGTTGTGATGTCTCAAAAAAAACATGTGTTCGGGGTGACATCAATAAACTCTTGCCGATATGGTTCATAATGTTAAGCTCGGGGAGACTCTGAGAGGAGGTTTTACACTCGGTAGGATGTCTTCCCGATAGGATGAGGGTCTCGGTGACATCTTATGCAATGGTATAACTCACAAAGAGCGCTATGATATCCTACCAACTAAAGGAGCTCTTGCCGAATGCGGATGACTAGGCAATTAGATGGCGAACATCGGTATGACTCCTGAGGGCTCGCCATGTTGTATGGCCGAAAACGATGGTCTTGCCGATGCTATTTTGTGATATCGATATGACTTTTGTTGCTTGATATGAGCTCTTTCCGGCCATCATGTGTCTTGTCGAATGTTGCTGCAAGGTCTAATCGCATTGGGGAGACACGATTAGTGTCTCACCGATATGCAATCCAGTTTGAACAACCTTTGACCGCCTAAAGAATCTATGTGGCATATGTTCGATCAATCAGGGGGAGCTATAGGCAGACCATTGGTAGCTCGACCGGTGCCAAGAAGATCAACAGGGTGAGGCAATGTGGATCGGCTCTGAGTTCTGAAGCATTCAAAGCAGCCCAACAAGGGATTCAAAGGTGGACACGAGGACCAGAAGTGAATGCAGTAGTTGCAAAAGATCTGAAGGCTTCTACTGGGAACGAATCTTCACCAACATGGACAATAGGGACTCACTTGAATGCAGCATTAACTTCCTCCAAAAGATCTAAGGAGAGATTTTTCCTGAAGTTAGATATTTTTTGTAAGCCCTAGGGGCTGATATCTTTTGTATTTATGGCATTTCTGCCTTTTTTGTAATCAATTCGAACTTGGTACTTTTTCTGCCTCTATAACTTGTAGAGTTCTTTGCAGAAGAGAGGCCATGTTTTGTAGCTCATGACATGCATGTATATCAATGTTCACCATTGAAATCAATAAGCATAAGCACTTTACCTTTTCAATCTCTCTATTAAATTGTGTGCATTCATATAATTGACAAAATTGCTTGTGAAATTGTATGATTCCTTGTGGTTATGTCTTATCTCAGCACCTTTCTGTAGAGCAATATGTATCTTTTGCAGGTTGTGATATGTGTTATGATGCAATATTCTCTAGTTGTGAAGTTTGTTTCTTCCTTCTAGGAGTGTATCCATATGAACCTTTTCATGAAATGTTTATGCAGAAAACATATGTGATTGAGTTGTGTATGACAAAGCTTTTGCCTTTGATTAAAATCGCGTGTGTAAACTGTGTTATATGTCCTTCTTATTAGTTTGGTGTATCACCATAGAGTTAGTTTTTATTTTTTATGTATTCTCCTTCTCCCTTTTCCTTACAAAATCTACAGTTTAGGTGATAACCCAACAAGGAAGCCAGCCTTCTCCAGAGGTTCATTTCAACTTTAGGTGACCCACAGCCTGTAAATGATCCCATGTTTCTCTAGAAAGCTCAGTTTTATAACTTTGCATAGGGTGCATTGCTAGGTGACAACAAGTACAATGTCCAAAGTTTTCCTTTTGAAAGAGCACCAACAATTTGGAAGTCCATGGGTATGTGCAGGATCATGATGGGTCAAAAAGTGGCAATATTATGGGTATTTGTAGGGTATGTGGCTGACGACCTTTTTTTTACCCAAAATTGATGAAATGAAATGAGTTTTTAAAGGATATTCTCAGCTTTCCACCAATATAAATTATTCTTTAATTTGAATTTAATAAATATTTATTATTTATTTTCTATTAGAATTACAACTAAAGTCCTGATCGATAGGCTAATTGAAAAATATCTATAACTTTCAAACTGTATCACATTTTTTGAATCCAAAACATGCATCACATTCTATACTTCACATACTATAGGATTAAAAAAGAAAAATTAAATTTCATGAAGTTTTGACCAATTTAAGGTGGTCAGACATACAAGTTATTATATTTTTCAAAAGTTGTAATAAAAAATTCATAATTAATTATTTACTTGGAAAAAAATTACAAAAAAATATGCATCACATCCGAACATGAGTCATCTACTTATATATAAAATATTATAAAAAAATATTATCATTTTATTATGGTTAGGGTGGTCAGACAGACACCTACTTCTTATTTTTTCCCTGAAATTTAAGTACTACTACATTGAAATTTCAAATTTTCACCAAATAGATTTTATTTATTTTAAATAAACATAGTAGTTTAGAAACTACATTCAATTTTCTACAGATTTTATTCTTACATATTTTTGAAATAATATAGGTAACTTATTCAAATTTTTACGTCAAGTTCACTAACACTGATTTTTTTAATTTTTTTGCCACTTAAGGGCCTGTTTTTTCCATGATGATCCTGCACATACCCCCATATGTGAAATAAGAGGGTTGTGCAACACTTCAAACATTAGTGACAATGACAAATGAAAATGACACAATCAATGTTGAACTTGAGATGTAGTTAAGTGGACGTACATAGGAAAAAGAAAATGAAGACCGAACTCAAAGTCAAGATGCCTCTCAATCTCATCGTCACTGTGAGGATCGAGAGGTGAATATGAAAATGGAAGGGATTTAGCAGTTTCTAGGTATTTATACTACATTTCATGGATCATATTCCAAACTGTCATTGATGATATTTTATATTGTATTCCATGAAATTATGAATCAGATTGAATAAATTAACATACTACTATTTTCCACAGTTCCAAACTTCCAATATAAAATCTAGATTCTAAATTTTAACTATTGTCCAGGGATTTAACAATTTCTAGGTATTTATATTTTATACTACATTTTATATTCAAAACTATAGTTGATGATATTTTATATTGTATTCCATGAAATTATGAATCAGATTGAATAAATTAACATATTATTAATAATTTCACATTTTAATTGTGTCATACTGATAAGGTTTACATGTACTCAATGATTCATCATTCAACTCAATGTTTAATAACATATTAACAATAGTATCATATACAACATTAGCAATCATTTAATGTCAAATATGTATCTAGTAGTAGAATCCCGAGTTTTTCTTCAATTGAGCAATTAAATAATACAAATAATTGAACACATTATTGAATTTGAGTTTTTTATTGATTTTCAAATGAAGGAATACATAGAGGCAATGAAAAATATTTCTCAAAGACAACTCTACATAGAGTTAATTTGGAAAATCATATTATCAAATCATTCTATCAACTTGTAGCATGCTCCACTGTTCACTTGATGGAAGTGCCATTTGTTGTAACTGATAGTGTCTGACTTGAAAATTTGTTAACAAGTCATGATTAAAATTGGAATTTGACATGAATGTTTCAATCAAAGTTGCATTCAAGGTTATCATTGGTTTGATGGAATCCAGATAGTTTGCCTCATCTAGGTTTTGAGGAAACTGCTCCAAATCAATCTTCCTTGTATCCTCCATCTTTTTTCAAAAATCATCCTTTCCAATGGATCACTCATTGTGTCAAAATCCTTTGGAAAACCAAGCTATGTCAAGTTCCTTACCTTTTTTATCTAGCTTCTTCATCATTTTTGTAGCTTGATCTCGAAATTCCTCTGCTTCACGTATTCTCAAACATTTTTGAATGATAGATGACACCTTCATTGAGGCATCAATCTAGTCATTAATTCCTTTTGATTTCAATTCATTGTGTTGTACCCCAAAATTAAAATTTTTGTTACACTTAGACATTTTGAAGAAATGAGTAAAAGTCTTGTTAAATCAGTCGAAAAGGTCGAAATTTGGGTGTGCATGTCTTGCATGAAGGGTTAAAATTCAAAATTTTCAATTTCTGACGATCTGGGTCTGCTAAGAGCAGCTTAACCTACAAAACCTAGATCTCAGTTTTTCGTCCCTAAATTTTAGGAAAACTGCTATTTTTAGAAATTTTCTAAAATTAGTAACGTTTTCTAGGTTTTTCTGGGTTTCTTTCGAAACGGATACTAGCAAAATTTTCTAAAAATATAAAGTTGGTCCGACAGGGTCCGAACTGATTTTGATTGGCTCAAAATGTGTCTGTATCAGGCTAGTGCAGTCAGAATCTTAAAATAATCAGTTTTTCCCTACTGGGTCTATTCTGCTTTTTTAGAAGCATTTCTAGAGCTCCGAGGTCATCAATGGAGGTCATCTGACTGTCAGGCATCAATTTCAGCACTTAAACTTCCAACAGAAGGTGAAATGATGAACATGCACGAGGAACGAGGAAGAAGGTTGAAAAGTCACGAAAATTTTCTAACACTGCTGAGTTTGGATGCCCCTGGTGAAGAAAGGCGCCCACCTTTTTAGGGCATCAGATGAGTGAATTAGGGTTTGGACCTCCAATAGAAGTTGCTCAGTTTTCAGTCAGCTTCGCGATGGATATCCCCGTCAGAGCATCCGATGATCCAGTTTCCGGCAAGTTCAAGTCAAAGAGGAAGGTATAGAATGAAGATCTGAAACTTGAAAAGGAAGGTTAAAGTAAAAATTTGAAAATTATTCTAAGTCTAGAGAAACTGGGCGCCCTAGGTGAAGAAAGGCACCCAACTTTTCAAGGTTTCAAACAGATGAATTTGTAGTCAAGGTTATAACGAGATGTCTTCATAATGCAACAGGCTTTCCAGTGAGCTATCCAGCACGACAAACAGAGCCCGCAGTCATCCGATTCAAAGGGATGAATAGAGGGTTCGATGAGAGTTGAAAGAGAAATATGAAAGCAAAGGTAAAAAATGCAAAAAATAAACTAACTCTAGTGAAGTTGGGCGCCCCAGCTTGCCAGGGGCGCCCCAGCTTTTGGGGACCTAAAATCTGCCTTTCGGCAAAAGTGTTTCCAGAAGACCCCTCCTAAAATCTTCTTAGCTTCGCAATGAGTCCAAACATTTGTCAATCTGACGCCCGGAGCTCAAAATTCAACAAGATCGCCCGTAGAAGTGAAAGACATGAATAAATTGAAATTTTTTCTAAGTCTAGCAGAAGTGGGCGCCCCAGTTGAGGAAAGGCGCCCAAACTTTAAAGCCTTCAAATGATGGAATTTGCAGAAGTAGCATCCAAGAAGGTCTCACCAAAATCATTCTGGCTATCCAACGAAATATTCAGACAGCCAGTCAGATCAGCGTTGCTCTCGGAATCAAAGATTTGTCAGAAGATCAAAGGGAGAAGGAAGAACTTGGAAATCAGAAAAATGGCTAACACTGAAGAAGTTGAGCGCCCCTAGAAGGAATGTGTACCCGTGAATTCGAAGGTCAAAATCAAGTTTTTAGCAAGAGGTGCCTCCAGAACATCCTTCTCAGTTTCAGTCAGGCTCCGTCGTGAATCACTCAGCTCGTCTATCGGGTTAATCTGTCAACGAGAAATCAGTGGTGAAGTAGCCTGTCAAAATGGAGAAAAGTTGAAAAAGTCAAAATTTTGACTAACACTAGTGAAAATAAGCACCCCTCTTGGAGAAAGGCACCCAAAGCTCCATGCCTTAGAATTTTCAAGAATTTTCAAAATTTCAAAATTTGCAAGAGAAGAAGGATGGCGTCCAAGTTCAGGGGGCTGAGATTTAGGGTTTTGAAATAAAATCCAAAAGAAAGCAAAACCTAAATCAAACCCAAAGTCTATTTAACACTTCTTTTCAATATATTTTTCATTATTTTTGCAGGTAGCATCCAGAGGAGAAAGTTGGAGCAGCAAGTTTGAAGAATTTTAGTGATTCAAGAATCCATAGTTGTTGGTTTCACATCAGATTTTTCAGACCAGCAAGCATAAACCCTTGCTTTTTCATTCTTTTTGTTCCAGAAGATCAAATTTTTCAAGCAGAAGGCCAAGGCTTTCAATTTTTTAGTCATCTGGGTCTTTTTGCCTTAATCTTCTGAAGAATTTTTCAAGAACTTCATCAAGTTGCAGCAAGTGATTTTATTTTGCATGTCAGTGAAAACCTCAGTACATTCAAATTTTAACCATTTGGGTCCTTGTCAATCAGTCTTCTGAAGAAAACCCATATCGCAGCTTTTTTCAAGAAAGTTCAAAAACCTAGGGTTGGCTGCTTTTTCGATCAAACGTCAGGGTTTTGCAAATTTAATCAACTGGGTCCATTTCTAATCATATTCTGAACAAAACCCAGATACTAGCTTTTTCGGGGAAAATTGAAGAAATTAGGGTTTGCTGCTTTTTTAGGCAAAATTCAAAATTTTCAAAAACAGACGATCTGGGTTGTCTTGTATCGATATTATGAACAAAACCCATATCTCAGAAAAATTTCTCAAAAATTCATCCATTGGAGCACAAAAATCAGCATTCTAAAAATAGAAATTGTTCAAGACTTGTCTGAAACAAGGTGAGTTTACAGTCATTCTTCAAGTTTTCTAAAATGGAGTACACTCCTAATGTTTTCAAGTCCGAATCAGCTCTCTTTCACAATTATATCAAAATAGCTGAGACAGACTTACATCATGTCAAGCAAGTGTTCAATCTACATGCCTTGGAGAGAGCAGGCAACACTTCAATCAAGAACCTAGGGCATTCTGGACTCCTCGCAGCAGCGTCTATTCCTATATCAGTTCAAAGCCTTGAGTTCGTAATCACTTGCATTAAGCATTACAACCCGGCTACTAGGGAGATACAGTCAGCAGACAGTAGATTGATTTGCAGTCTAAAGCCTGATATGGTCGAAAAGTGTTTTTCCATTCCCCCATGGCCTGAAAGCGTAACTCTTTCAAGGGATGAATGTGAAAAGATGTGGAATATGCATAAAGATAAATATAGCAAGAATATTGCACAGAGATGGATGAAAGAAAAACATAAGACATTGCCCAAGAATGTCGATTGAGGAGAGTTCAAGGATGAGGTTGTCGTCATCATCATTTTGCTCAACAGGGTCACTGGCTCAGAAGATGCCACCAAGTTCCAACCTTGGATGTTTTATGCCATACCTCACATCATGAAAAAGACCAAATTTTATGATTGGCCTACTGCCTACATCAACAAATAATAGAATATTTCCAGTTTCATGTATTCCACATGGTGTCATACCTAGTCTACCTGGTGGCCTATCAAGGTCAATTCAGAGGGTTGAACACTGAGGGTTCATTGAGCGTACAACACATATATAACTATTATCCCCAGTTGGAATTCATAAAGTCGTTGCACCACTACAAAAGGGTGAACGAGGCATTCTTGATGTACACAGTGCGGGACTTAGACAACGAATTGCACGTCCGCATCTCTTCAGTTGCCAGGGAAGCAATGGCGGAATGGGTGGATTGGTTTATACAGTTTCCTACCATTACCTATCTCAGGGTCTTTGGTTATTCAGGTGCCCCACTCATGTTGCCAAGATATCCGTCAGATGAGGTCATCTTCATGGAATTCCTGAGGCAGGCTCACGGTGTCCACATAGTCTTGAGAAATAGAAAGAAACCCTCTCTTCACTTTCCATTAGGGTTGGGTATTTATACATGTAGGACTGCTGCAAATGCCAGGAAAATTGGAGAAGAGTTAGATAAATTCGGCCTCAAATCCTACAGTGAGAGGCGATCATTTGATCCCCATGGTGTCTACGCGGGCTGGTTGGAGAAGAACTATAATCACATACCCGCACTCGAAGATTTTTGGGCTAACTGTGCAGATGAGTTTGAAGTGCGAAGGCATAGTTACAGCAGGCTAACTCTCCATCAGATGAAAGACTGTTTAAATGAAGATATAGAAGGGCTCTCTGATGATGATGAGGATGTGCTTCTACTGATGTACACTCAGAAACGAATCGAGGATCAGCCTCTTCCACAAGTTAATTGGGCAAACAAGGAATCTCTTTCAGTTGAAGACAGAACAAGACAAGTCATTGAGCATAGTAAGGTTTTCTTAGTGCTTAAAAGGAAGAACTCCATTCCAGTAACAAAGCCGCCAAGGATAATTCCCTCTTCTTCCAGAACATAGTCGAAAGGAAAGGGTAAAAGTCAGTCTCAAGATGGCGTCAAAGGTTGTTGATCAAATAAAAATGTAAAAAGAAGGTTGGATTTCTCAGGCATAGTCATACAGGAACAGCCTACAGTTGATTCAGAAGTTCCTCCTGTCGAGCCCGTACCTCAAAGTGAAGCAGAGGAGCCACCTTCAACGCATGTTTCTGTACCTTTGACAGGTTCTTCACCAATTCACATTGATCTTGATATCGGAGATGATGAAGAGATTGCAGTAGTACCTCCTGAGGAAGTTAGTAAAGATACTATTGTGTCTTGGCTTGAGAACTCCTTAGGAAGGGTTAGGAGAAGGCCTTCATATCAAGTGAGTGTTGATGATCTCGATAACATCTATCAGGAACCTCCTAAGAAGAAGGCAAAGAAGCAAGTCCACTTTGATAGGAATCCTGATAACGAGATAGTCGTAGAGACTGCAGTGCCCCCAGAAGATAAGAATAGGGATGAGGTGAATATGGATGATTTCGTCATGGTCAAGGCTAATCTTGGTAGAAATAACAGACATGTAGATTTGAATCTCTTCAAAGTTGTATCCAACAACCTTCATGAGAGAGTGCTAAAAGATGGAGAAGACAAAGCAGCCCTCAAGGCTAAAAATCAGCAGCTTAGACTTTTAATTTCTAACCTTGTTCGTGGTTCTTCACAAACAACCCAGTTGCTGCCCCAAGTCTTGGAGACACCAGCTGGTCACCATCAGTTAAGACAGTTGGTCATATGTGGGAAAGAGACTCAGGAGTGGATCGAGAGTTTCATTGTCAAAGGAAGGGAGATCTTGGCTCGGATGTTCTAGTTGAGAGAAAATGCTCATGAACTTTGTCAAGGCATCCAAGGATTTGAACAAACACTGGCTGAAGTAAAACCTAGGCATGAGATTATCATTGCTGATTTAGACACAGCCTATGGTTCAGTAGTTTCAAAGGAGCACAAAAGACAAATTCTTGCTTGGAGAGAGCGTCATGTTTTCAAAGTTAAAACCTATGAGAGGATATCTGAAGAATTCATCACCTATAGACAAAGGGTGGTTGAAGCTCTTCTTTTCATCAGCGAATTCGTCATAGAGATCCCCTCTCAGTACAGTCTTGAAGATGGTTCCTACGTCGGGCTTGAGGAAGTGCAAAATTAGTTCCAAAATGTTGTTCATAGTTGCAGTCCAGTTGGCGGAAGGATAGGCCATATTTCAGTGATGTCAGCAAAGTTCAATAAAGCGGCCAATGAGGTCAAAGATTTCCTGAGATCTATTGCAGATGCTGAAGATATTCTAGAAAAATGGTGTTTTGTTGTTGATGGCATAGATGCACCGAACCGGGACACAATCTCTAACTTCCTAGCGGATGTGATCGAGCTTTAAAGCAGCTTTCTTCTAGAAGCTTTCTTTCTCGCTTTCTTTCTATTCTTGGAATAATCCTTATCCATTCTTTGAGGATAGAAAGAAGATAAGATGTAATAGTTGGCATTTCCCGCTTTTTCTGCTTTCTAGGGTTTTATCTTTCTAGATTTAGTAATAAAGTTTGCTTGCTGAGCAAGCCCTAGATTGTGAAAGCAAGGAGATTTTAGGGTTCCCTACTCCTCTACTTGTCTATAAATAAGAGCCTTTGCTCATTTATTTTCTTTAACCGTGCTAGTGAGAACAAAATGCTGAGCCTATTGTGCCTTCTATTTGTTGCTCAAGTATTGTTTATTTGTGTTGTGATAAGCAAATTGTTGAGCCTCTTTAGCCAACAAGGAGTTAGTGAGATTGTTGTTTTCTATTGTGTTAAGAATAAGTTTGCAAGCCTCCTTAGCTTCAATTTCTTGTTCAAGGCATGTTAGAAGTGAGCTTTGTTTCAAAGATTTGAGTAATAAAATCATGAGCCTCTTTTGCCTTGGTCTAAAATCTCATATTTCCGTTATTTGTGTTCTACTTTTATGATCTTTATTTCAGCTTGCAGTGAAGTGTGTAGGTGTTCGTTGAAAAAGAGATTATTGAAGTACTTTTGTCAGAGAATCTACCTTGTTAATTTCTAACGTCTCTTGCTCTGCTATTACTTGAGAGGTTAGGAACGTCTTTAGTTTAAGTTAGTCGTAGTTGAAACTTCTTATCAGAAAATCTCAGCTGCGGCGTTTGTGTTTAAAAAACCTTGTGCTCTAAGATGATAAAAAAGATAGGCAACTTAGTTTTAGTTTACTTTCTTTCAAACACCATCAGCAAGAGGTAGCTTCCCCTCCTAATTTGAAGAGCAGTTTATCTGTGCATAGCTGTCCGTTTTCAAATCCGCATTCCAGAGGTGCGAATTTAAACGCCAACACATTGTCATCGGCTTTGTCGACTATTTGCAAAATTTGATTTGTAATTTTCTTTATTGAAATCACATCTTTGTTGTCCATTACATATTTCTTGAGCTTCTTGTTATGTACTATCATATCATCAATCAATTGAAACAATTCACACAAATGATCAATCCTCTACATTATTTCCTCCTAGATCTTTTATTGCATATGCCTCATTGTTTCTCTACAAAATACAGTTAACTTATTTGACAAGAATTTATTTCATTTTTTGCTTCCCTCAGCTCTGTAGCTAATCTTTCAATGTTTTTTCTCTCTTCCTCCAATTTTTGGTCCAAATATTTTTCTTTTGGTAGGTTTTGTTTTAATTTTTCTAAAGTGGATTTTTCATCATCATATTTCTTTTTTCTCTCATCTAACCTTTTCTTTAGCTCATTAAACTCCAGCTTTGTTTGTTTATCCTCTTTGCTTGTAGATGTAGAGGCATATTTTTAATTCTTTTTTCTAATTCATTGCTCTTGTTATTTGTTGTTTTCCTCTTTGTGTTCTCATTTGCTAGGTCTTCCTATAACTTTTCTATTTGAATTTGTAACCTTTTTTCTCTCTCTCTCTTGCTTTAACAATGATGTATACACCAATTCATTGTTTTTTTGATACATTAATTTTGTCAAAAAAATTGTATCTAGGAAAATTCAATTGGAAGCTACTCACCTCAAATTCAAAGTGATCCATTTGATTCTTTGGTTTATTTTGAACTATGGTAACAACATATACTCCATGATTTTTATATTTGGGTCAAATATGGATAATACCCTGGTTGTTGTGAGCTTTGAAGTTATAGTAGATGTACTCTCTATCAGTTTCTTCCTTTCTTTTATTATACATTTTTTATTTATTTTTAAACTCGTCATTGTAATCAAAACTTGGGGTCATAAACATAGTGGAATGTTTCAATGGTGAAGGAGTACTTACAATGATGGAAACATATCTAATTATCTGAGACTGATCCCAGGGCCAAGGATTGGCCATTGTTGTTGCAGTCACACTAACTGGAAGAGTGCCTGGAAATAACTCATTTTGGGTGGAAATTAAGGTAGTGGTATTGGTACTAGTAGTTGGACTTGGACCTATCATAATCCTTTGCTTCTTTGAAATGCCTTGATCTTTGGGTGTCTATGTAGTATCTTGTGTTGTTGACCTCTTATGTGTATTTTTTTATTGTGATAGTTGATCACTACTATTACTACTACTCATACCATCACCACTAGTGGCAATGTCAATTGCACTAGATTCTCTGCCATGGGCATGTCCTGGTTATGATTGTATTTGAACATGAGGATTAGGAATTGAAGTTGTAAGATAATGAATTATTTCACCTATCCCCGTATGCCCTTGGGCTATTTTATCAGTTCCAAGTCCAAGGCCTTGCAAATCACTAGGTTTTCTATGGCCTATCTCTATTTCCCTCCAAATGCCTTGGTTGGACCCCAAACCACCACGTTCATAACCCATTTTTTTGGCTATGGTTATTCCTAAAGTATATGTTTGTTTTGTGGTCTCATTTAAACCAGATTTGACTTTGCTTTCATAACTTACACTTTGTTCTTCCCTCTCATCATCAATTTCTTCAAATTTGGAGGGATTCTCTTTATTCCATAGATTGCTAAACTCATAATCTTCTTCGATCTCTTGAAACGTTGCACTAGTTTTTGGTTCACCTAGATCCTTCCTCATAGACCAAAAGGTAGTAATTTTTTATTGTGTCCATTTTTTTTCTTTACAATCCATTTTTAGAGAATCTGGTATTTTTACTTTAGTAGATCTAGTAGATCAATTTTTCATAAAAATTATCGTACCTCCTTATTTGCTTCTTTGCTTCTCTCTATTGATGCAATGCCATAATTTATATTGATAATTGTTCAAAATAAATACCTTTCTTAGCAACAATTTTCTTCATTGTTGTTTTGACCTCATCCCAAGAATCATTGTTTCTCAAGTTTTCAAGCAAGGGTTTACTTTGATGTTGAATTCTACTTGCAACATTCTTATTAGCCACAACCCTTGATTTAATGGTGTTGCATGGATCATACTACCAGTGAGAGAAAACATCAAATTGAAAAAAATTCAAAAGTTCATGTACAACACTAAATGATTTTCTCTCAAAATGTGAACCCTCCACATGAAAAAGGTAAAGAAGGAAATATGATCTTCTTTTTCTGACTGACATAGTATAGTTGATCAGTACTCTCCATCTATTGTACATATATTGGAAGTTTGGATGGCTCTACTCTTGATCCAATGCAAAAACCCTTTCTGTCACATGTATTGGAAGTTTGGATGGCTCTGCTCTTGATCCATAAAATCTTAGCACAATATATTCTTACATTAAGTACCAATCATCAAATTGTATTTATTTTCCTATTTGAATTTAATTTCTACAAGACATAGGAAATCTAGGCATTGGAGTATTTGTAATTGCTTGATATAATAGAGCCAAGAAGTAGTCTACAAAATTATTGTAGTTCCTTTGAGAATCATGCATCCTTATCTTAGTGGTCCAATCATATACTGGAACCATTTTTTTCCTCAACATTCATATAGGGTTGAATCTAAAGTTTATTGGTTAGAAACATTCCACTAAATTTGAATAGAAAAAAATAGCACAAGTAGGTTGTTAACCTAAATGTTAGTACTAAATCTGAGGTATTGAAATACAAAGAACCAAACCGAATATATATCAAAATATAAAATAAGTAATTGTCATTTAAACATCATTATAATTACCAAGATAATATTATCATAAATACAAATAATTACCATCCTAAATATTATTCATAAATACCAAAATCTAAACATCGTTAAATAATGTAATATATAAACATATTACAATTAAAATATATATTACAACTTATTATTGAAAACTGAAAAAGAAACAAATTTAAATAATAATTAATATTAGTAATTATAAATATAATAGTAAAGATGATATTCACAAGAAAAATAATATAAAATAATATTAATAAGATATATCAATAGAAATATTTAAATAAAAAATACATATACTAAACAACAACAATAATATTAGCAAACAGTTCAATGAAGTCAAAAGGTGTGATCATCTTTCCAAGAGTCATGACCATTGACCCTTGAATAGCCATCGGGGCATATAAGAGTGGAGAATAAGACAAAACTTGAGGGAGAGGGATTCATTAGTAAAAAGATAAAGTTTATATGTGTGAAGATAGAAATCTGTTGTAAAGAAGCACTTAAGTGAATTATAAATAGTTTAAGGAAACGATGGAATCTTGTGAAGGTAGCAATTAAATAAAGAAACGGTTAATTTTGTAAAGAGGCTGCTATCAAGGTAAGTACCGAGTGAGACATCGATTGGGGTTAAGAGTCATGTCTTGTCCCCATCATATAAAGGGAGGAAGTTAAGAAATGTATAGGGGCACGAGGATCATTATAGGAGGGAAGATTCAAAAATAGACGACATTTAGGACAGCAACCATAGCAATACAATTTGTGATTGAATATGAAGATATTATTGGATAAGTATAAAGTGTATATACATAGATAACTTTGACAATAAATCATGTTAGGGGGATTTAAGGGCCTACGAGGAGGGAAAATAGCATTGGGGCCACCCTCTAAGTACACCACCCCATGATGGATGGCTGAGGCCTGCCACATGTGGGCCAAGAGGGGTGTACTGCTCTTGGAATTAGAGGGAATGACTTCCCAGGACACCCTGTTGTAGTTGCACCCTCAATCTCTCAATATGATTAAGTGATAATGGCTCTAGTACAAGGGAACAACGATAGGACGCCTCACTAGGCACACCACCCCATATGGATGGCAAGGGCCACATGGGGCCAAGAGGGGTGTACTGCTCTTGGGCCTAGGGTAGAGGGTTTCTTGGGCACCCTATCAAACCATTTTATTTCAAGAAGAATGAATTAGAAACCTAAAAGATTCCAATATATTTATGATATGATATTGGTTTCTTGTTATTTGTAAGACTTAAACAGGTAGTTGCATCACTAATCTTACTTCCCTTGTTTTCTTTGCATATTCAAATAAGGGCATCATATAATATTATCTTGTAAATATTTTCTACTTCTGTCTTGCAGGGTCCTATTATGACCTTTTCACACATTGCCCCATTGCAAATGGGGACCCTTTGTTTTTGCTTTTTGGGTTCTTTTGCCTTGGCGTCGCAACTGCTAATCACCAGTCTTTTTACAATGAGGAGTTTGAGTTTGGAGTTATCACCCAAGCCAAGTAGAGAATTCAAGCCCGAAACTGTGCATAGACATCGCCAAAGTGCTCAGAAGACTCGGTCGACGAAGAACGCAATTGCTTTCACTCAATTCTAACACTTCCTATTTTTTATGGATTTTTTTTTTTGCTTTTTTTCTTTTTGGCTTTTTGGACCAATCCGAGACTCCTATTTTTTAGGGATTTTGCTTTTTCTATTTTTAGAAAGTCAACCTAGGTCATGAAGTCAACATTTCCATTTTTAGAATTAAAAAATTTAGGCCACCAGAAGAAAAATCAAGTAAAAAGCAAGCAAAAATCATGAAAAATCAAGGCATATGGCGAGGGTTTGATGATCCAGAAGAATGACAGAACAATGGCATAGAGGAAGTCTGCTTGGAAGAGAAATGGACATGGCAAAGTATCTTGGAAGTCTGCCATACTTTAGTCAAGGTATCTCCAAGGTTCGCCATGAGCATGGCAAAAACTTCTTGAAGTCCACCCTTGGACTAGGAAGTGGAAAGGCACCACCAAAGTCTGCCTAAGACACCAAGGGAAAGTGGAGTAAAAGTTTCAAAGTCTGCCCAACAACATGGAAAGAAATTCTCCAAGTCTGCACTTGCATATGGAAAAGAAAGTGTGAAGTCCGCCATAAGGAGATAGTGTATGGAAAGGGAAGTGTGAAGTTCGCCATGTCAAAGCACTTTGTCAAACAAGATTCTAAGTCCAACCCACCTTGCAAGCAACTTGGGAATGAAAGTTATGAAGTCCGCCAACCTTATGGCAAGGTGGAAGGAAAGTTCGCCCAAGCCAAGGAAGGCATGGCATGAGGTTCATGAAGTCCGCCCAGCCAAGAGGAGGAAGGAAAATTTTAAAAAATGACTAAGTATAGATGCCTTGGGAAGGAAATTTCATGAAATTGGCTAAGTATTGGAAAAATTTGGTTAAGTGTTGAAGGTAGCAGACAAGGAAAACTCCACCCCACTTGAAGATGAGATGGCACAAGCACTTCAAAGTCTGACCTTGCCCAGGTGTGGAATGTCTTAAGCATGATGAAGTCTGAATTTTCCCAAGGGAAGGATGTCAAAACCACTGGCAAGTCCGACTTGGCACAAAAGACATAAAGTCTGACTTGGCACAAGCACTTCAAAGTCCAACCTAGGAAAAATGTCCAGACCAATGCAAAGTTTGACTTTGGCATAAAGAGTGGATGGCAAGACCAAAGTAAGGTCTGCCCAAGGAGAAAAATTCAGAAAACAGGAAAAGTAAAGAGGAAGTGAATAAAATCCTTGTCCAAGGATGGAATTTGTCCTACATAGCACAAGCCAAATTCAAAATTGAAGACAAATCCACAGGAAAAGTTCATCTAAAACCTTGGCTAAATGTTGAATGGTCCACATGAAGGTATTTCAAAATGAAATTGAATAGCCAAAATTTGGCTAAGTATGGGAAATTCATCACAGAGAAAGTTCCAATTTCCTCCATTGTGGCAAAAGCACAAGGGAGTTCCTCTCCAAATTCAAAGCACTTGAAGAAATTTCAGAGCAATCCGGAAAGAAAGACTTAATAACTTCAAGTCTAAACATGTGCTCCAGGGAGAGACTTCCAATACAGGTGAGAAGAAGAAATCAAAGTCTCAAAAGGAATCCAAGATCAAAGCTAGGAAGAAACAAGCACAAAGGACAGAGTCATCAGCAAGGAAAATATTCTAAGGCAAGAACATGGAAAAATGAACAAAGTGACCAAGGAGGACATCCCACCTGCTGAAGTGGCGCCTCAACCAATCAAATTATTCCAAGTCAGCACGTCTAGACTCAATGAACCTGACACTCCACCATGCAGCAACTTTCTATTTTATTGTTGGTTCATATTTAGCAAAAAGGACAAGTGTCCTTGAATGTAATTTTCTCATTGGTCAAGAAGGAGTTAGTTGTGATAGACCCTAATTAGGGTTTTATTTTAATCTCGGCTGTTGATCCTAAATCAATCTTGGCCATTGAATTGTAATTGAGGAGCCTATAAATTGAGCTCACTCCTCATTTGTAAAGCATGGGAGCATGTTGCAAAACATGTTGAGATAAGTAAATTGTTGCATACGACTGCCAAAGTAATAAGTAATCCATTGTTCAAATTAATGGTGATTACTTGTCTTATTTTGGAGTTGGCATGGTTCTTATCCCTCATCATAGTTTAGATTTTATTTCATGCATGTTAGATGAATGATAGATTGATAGTATAGATTGGTGGAACTTTCGCTCATACTTTCTTTGAATGAATGATTTTCATTCAATGTGTAAAGTTAGCCTGAGCTTACTTTGTGGATGCCTAACTTTTGTCTGGATAAATATTGTTTGATTTGATGGTAGTTATTCATGACGTGAAAATCATAAGCACACTCCCTTGAAGATTGCACCCACTTTGTGTTACCAGCATATCACAATGACCATTGAGCTTATCCACACGTCAAGACTTGACATAAGGAACCTTGGAATCGCCATATGATCTTCTCACAATCTTAGCATACGCGGTGGTTTTTCAAGACAGGATAGGGTGTCTTTGGGCATTTTATTTTGATGTTTGGTGTGTCACAAAATACACATCAATAGGTCCTAATCAATTTATAGATATTCCCTAAACCAAATTGATTATTCAAAATTGATAAGTTAGGGCAGATTTAGGGGTTCTCCAAATTTGGGGACATTACACAGTACAGGATGTTAATGATGTTGTTGATCAACATTGAATAATTTGGGCAAAGATTGGTTGCAGCATAATATCAGATGGATGGACAAATAGGAGGAATCAAACACTCATCAACTTGCTCGTGTCTGGAAATATTGACATAATTTTTTTGAAATTTGTGGATGCATCAGCCACAATCAAATCTACAGCTGCATTATTCGACATGTATGACTTAGTGGTCAAAGAAATAGGGCCGCAGAATGTGGTTCAATTAATTACAGATAATGTTGTTGCTTGTGTTGATGCTGGGAGACTCCTGACAGAGAAATACCCCTCCATATTTTTTACTCCATGTGTAGCACATTGCCTTGATCTAAACCTAGAGGACATTGGAAAACTTGAGTGGGTTAAGGAGTTATTGCACAAGGTTCGCTCAATTACCAAATTTAACTATAATCACACAAGGGTTTTGTGTATGATGTGATCTTTCACAAAGGGCAAGGAGTTAGTTCGACCAGGGGTGACAAGATTTGCAACACACTTCTTTGCACTACAAACTCTTTGCCAACAAAATATAAAATTGAAATGAATGTTTGTTTCAAATGTGTGGATAGATTCTAGCTTCACAAATCGAGTAGATGGTAGAATAGTGTCAAAGTACATTTATTCTACTAGTTTTTGGGATGCAACTGAAGAAGTACAATTTTCATAGCCTCTAGTGGAAGTCTTGAGACTAGTGGATGGGGATAAATCTCCCATGGGATATTTGTATGATGCCATGAATAGGGCCAAGGAGGTGATGACAAGTAGGATGGAAAATGATAGGGACAGGTATATGCCATTATGGGAGATAATTGATAGAAGATGGGATCAACAAATGCATTCTCCTCTCCATGCTGCAGGATACTATCTTAATCCAAGTTTGTTCTATAACTCTTCATTTAGAGATGATGATGGTGAGGTTGCACCGGGCTTGTTCATATGCATGGAAAAAACATTTGCTACCACAGAACAATTAACGACAGCTATGGGAGAGTTAGCAATGTACAAGAAAGCAAGGGGTTTTCTCTCATCTAAGGCTGTTGTGGAAGGCAGGAAGACCTTGCAACCAGGTAGAGTCTATAAAATTTTGACAATCTCTCTATTTTGTGGACAAAATCATTAACTGTGTTAAAATTTTAAGATATTCTTACTTGATATCATCTCCATATAATGTGTTTTTCAGTGCTATGGTGGGATTTTTTTGGTCACAAAACCAAAAATCTTAGGTAGATAGTGAAACGCATTCTGAGCCAGCCATGCAGTTCATCTGCTTGTGAGCATACTTGGAGTGTTTTTGAACACGTACATTCAAAGAAATGCAACTGCCTAACACAACAACAGATGAATGACTTGGTGTTTGTTCACCACAACCTCCGCTTGAAGCTAAAGAAAGCTCAAGGTTAGACTTTTAGTATACTTGCAATCGTAGCTGTAAATTTGTAATTGTATTCATAATGTTTTTCACTTGTAATCCAAAGACTAATTTGTCCATGGGCACAACTAGGTACCATTGAGGATGTTGAGCCAATTGACCTTGATAAGATTGATCCAGATAATGAGTGGATTGCTAGTGATGAATTTCTTGAGGTTGAGGATTTGAGATCTTAACGGAGGCCAACTTTGATACTCATTTGATTGAACGACTTAGGAGAGGCTCTGCCCCAGGAGCTTCATCATCAGGACTTGCAACCCTCTAGCATAGCTCTATTTACAGCAGCAACTAGCAAGAGTCATTGGCTACTTTTGATTTTTTGGAAGTTTGTACTCAATTTATAGGTTGACTTTGTACAAACTATATTGTAATTAAAATTTTGTCATCTATCAGCATCTAGTTATTAGTTAAGCATTGTGAACTAATGCTTTGAAAGATGTGGAATGCAATGTAATCAACGATATGAATATAAACAACAAAAATCTATTTTCTATGGTTCATTAGTTAAACTCTCGATTTTATTTGCTCTCTATATCTCTATTGCTATGGAAATGCCTTTCAATTAAAAAAAAATAGTTTTTGTCTGTTGTTCTACAAGTTTTCACGTTTTTTATAAAATCTGATTTTTCCCGATTTTTTCAAAAAATCTTATACTTTTGGTTTGCCGATTTTTTCCCCAAAATATTTTTGCTGCTTTGAGTGATACTATAAACTGTCAAAAGAAACACTACAGCTGAAAATGAATATGAGAGAAAATGCTTAAGTCATCACATTCATCAAGATAAAGAATGTTTACCACAATCTGATTGATACATTACAAACTGCTTCCTTGATTGCAGGAACAAAAAAGAAACCGATTGCCAAGTAATTTGTCACTCCAAGGCTCATAGTAAGTGCAATCAACCAATAGGAGCAGCAACAATTATATCTAGACACGTAGTTAAGAATTTAATCTGTGCTAGGTTGAATTTCTTTGCTTATGTTCTAGCTGAGGCCGGGGCTTTCCCTATTGAAGCATCTGCTATGTCTCGGTTGCTAAGCTATCTAAGAAGACTAGATAACATGGAGACTCATCGCTGGCCAAAAATGGCAGCAAATGAAAAATTAGATAGAAGAAAGAGCACGTGGATGAAACAGAATATCAAATGGATGAGCAAGTGGGGTATTAGCATAAGTGAGTGTCCAAATGCCAATAGGGAAATAAAAAGGTATGTGCAAGGAAAGTTCAAAGAAAGCATGTGGAAAGGGCCACTTGGGAGGAAGAAAGAATACTATGTCAAACATTTTAACCCTACACATGACCACACACAAAAGACCTACATCGGAATGGAAATAAAATGGAAAGTGAAAATGTTGATAGCTCAGATTAGAACAAGTTCGCACCAGCTTAGATGTGAGACCGGAAGGTGGATGATACCTAAAGAGGAGTGGGCAGACAGAAGGTGTAGATATTGCACTCAAGGAGTGGTTGAGACAGAATGGCACTACATCAGGGAATTTTCGGCTTACAAGGAAATTCAGATCAATTATACTGAGACATTAAAAGGGAAAAATTTGGGTGATCTGTTTGAAGAAGAGAAGATAATAGGGTTTGCAGATTTTCTGATCAAGATACACAGCAGAAGATCCAAGATGCAGAAAGAAAAAGAAACATAGGTTTTTGCATTTTCTGGGGTTCACGTCTCTTCGCTTGCTATCTTTGGGTCCCATAGGCTGCTTGGCCTCGTGGACGTGATTAAAAACATTCATTCATTCATTCATTATGCTATGACATCCACAAATCATTATAGTATATTATTGAACATAGAAATAAAACGCAAAAGGATTTTTCATTTAAGCTTCAATTTACTCATCACACAATTTTATGTTGGTGCATATATGTCAAATGAGATCAAGGAGGCATATACCAGAGCTGGAGCACAAGTTTTGATTGTAACATGCCTCAGTTCGATTACCGACCCACATGAAGTTTGTGATAACAAGGATTGAACTTGTGCCATGCATATGACGGTTTTACTAGTTTGAGATTAAACAGCATGCACCATCTTAACTGAACTAATTGCATGATAAATTTTCTGCAATTCACTATGCTTACAACATCCTAGGAAGACTTTTAAGTTCTTTTATTCTACATGTAATGGAATGATAATGCTACTGAATAAAACAGAAAGTTTTAGTGATGGAAATTGCTTGTATTTTTCCATCAATGTGATATTCATCCATCTCTTAAGTTTATCCATCGAGAGTAACAAATTTACAAAATATCAAATTCTATGCTTGGGAATTAATATAGCTCTCCTATTGGTGCAAAGAAAATCTATAAAAATAGAATTACCTAAAGCGGGAGCTAGTTGGAATGAACCTCCACTAATCTTCATCGTCACTTGATTCATTAGAACAACCTGCAAAAAGAGAAGAAAAATTATTTAACATTCTGCTAAATGATAGAAATTTAAGAAAAAATAGAATGAAAGATTTTATACAAAAATAACATTCTTTCATTACTCAGATTGATGGAATATCCACATATTCCTGAGTAGGAAGCAATTAGTAAGTCGTTCTTAGTCCAATGGAAAAATGTTACCAATAATTTAATTGGTATTCTGCTAAAGGATAGAAATTTAAACAAAAATAGAATGAAAGATGTTATACATAAAATACATTCTCTCGTTACTCAAATTGATGGAATGTCCACATACTCCTGAGAAGGAACCGGTTAATAGATCGTTCTTAGTACAATGGAAAAATGTTACTGATAATTGAAAAAGGACTAGGAATTGCTTCCAACAATGAAGCTAATGGCCTCAACTCTCAAGATCATTAAAGAGATTCAAAAATCTCCAAACAATCAAAGATTTTGCAGAAATGAATCAAGAACGAATAAGGAAACCAAAGGAGGTTTAAATTAATTGCATTTTGTTGTACCTAAAATAAAATTTTGGAATTCTGCTTAAATTGAGCTAAATGATGTAAAAACGCTATCAAAAGTCTGTTTTAGGTCAAACCAAACATAGGGGCTTTGTGGGTTTCTATCAAGGAACACTTGTGATAAATTCTAAAAAATTGAAAATTAGGGTTTTACGCCCCTATTTTTAGGCAAACCCCCGAAAATAGGACCTTCTCAGAAATGATTGAAAATGATTTTGATAGGGTTAATCGACTTCACGATCCCACTGATCAAGTCAAAATCATCAAAAGACACGTTTTACTCTGGTGGGTCTATTTTTGTTTTTCAGGAACAAAGTTAGGAGCTCCGCAGCCATTAATGGTAGATTGGCCAGTACCAGGTGCTGAAAGCTAAACTTCAAAAGCTTCAATGATGCAACCATGGCAAAAAAAGGTCTAAAATGATGCTATTCAATGAAGGAGATTCTCGTTTCCGAAAAAGGTCAAAATTTGACTAACTCTGGAAATGTTACAAAGGAGAGATCAGTTCACAATGCTAAAAAAGAGCCTTTTTCAGACAGGGGCACCCTTAATTCTTAAGGGTCAAATCCAGCCTGTTGAATCATCCAAGGCAGTCATCCTCGGCGTTCGCTTGCTGGCTTGACAACAAAACAATCAACAAGATCATCTGATAAGTTGATCACCAATAGTTGGCAAGAAAGCAAAAAGAGGCAGTTGACGAAGATACCAAGAAATGGCTATCAAAGTAAAAAAAATCAAAGTGAGAGCAAAAGCGCCCTTTTCAGTAAGAGGCGCCCTTGAATAAAGGGACTCTAAATTGACTTCTAAGTTTTCCAACTCCATTCATCCTCGGAAAAACAAAGCTAGTTACCTGATAAGATATCTAACAAGATCATCTGATTCTCCGATCAACGGGGATTTTGAATCAAAGCACTAGAGGTCAGATTAAAAAGTTGAAGAACAAACATTGAAAATTCACCAAGGCAAAGGCAAAAGTGCCCTTTCTTGAGAAAGGTGCCCTTCTTTTTGAGGCCACAAACTCAGCTTTTTAGCTTAGTACCTCCCAAGCACTTCTCTTCAGTTCAAATCCAGCTCGACAATGAATGTACTAGCAACAACTCAGGATCGATAGATCAATCTGGATTCAAGATCAAACTGGGGTCATTCAATAGAGAAAATAAAAAAAAAACTTGCAAAACTCAAAAGGGACGCCTAGAAAAGGTCAACGGAAAAGTTGTTGACTAAAGTCAAGATATTTTGAGATAAACTTGGCCAACTTGCTCCACGATGAGTGGAAATCACCTTTTTGAACTTCAGATCAAGCCAAATCAACTTTTGATCATGAGTTAAGTTCCCAAACTTATGGATCTGAGGCTTGAGTCTATACTAAGAAGATCTAGGTGTCCCTCCTCATTATTTCATTGCAGGTTGATGATCAAGAACAACAATAAGCTCTTAAGAACGCCATTTTCAGATCTGGCCAAGGTTTTTGACCATTCTTCGATATTTCTTGCAGATCTGAAGCAAAAGAAGATTGCTAATCTGAGGTTGGATTCAAAGAAAGATTTTCTCAGGGAGTCAGATTAAAAACTTCCAATCCATCTTTTGTCTACTTCCTCTCTTCTTGTCTTAGGTTTTCTTGCATGTCACACAAAGCAATAGGCTACCATAGATCTGATCAGCTGGGTAGATTCAGAATAATTTTCCAGTGAAACCCATCTCGTCAAATTTTCCAGAATCACCAAACTTGCTTCCCCTATTTTTGGGGGTTTTTTGGAAAAAGTCTTAGAATCAAAATTCTGAGGAACTGGGTTTGTTTAGCACTGAAGCATGAACAAAACCCATGTGCCAAATTTTTTCTGAAAAAATACTTCTTGGCGAGCGGTTATTTTTAGGGGTTTTTCAAAAGTTGTCTGAACACGTTCGTGTTTACAGTCAACAAGCGAGTTCTTCTTCACAGAATGACATTTTGGCGTCCTTGGGCTCCAATTGAACAACCAGACCTTGCACCAGCAACTCTCCAACCAGATCTTACACACATTGCTGGAGAGCAAACAATAGGATTTATTGGTTAATGTATTGAGTTGGGCGCAATCTTTGTTTTCATTCCTAGCTAGTCATTGGAAACTTGGAAGTTGTAGATGCCTATTCCTCTACACAACTATTGCGTACTCGGTTTGGAGGTGTAGAAATATTGTTGGGAGGTCGTAGTTATTTTCCAAGGGGCGTGTAAGCTACAAGAGGTAAACAAAGATCGAAGACCTTTGTATTATGCCATTGCTGCAATTGGGAAGTCAGTCGTTGGAATCAATATCTGGCTATAGGTCTGCAATCAAGAAGGTGTGAGGTTCTGAGGGTAAACCGCCCTATTGGAGGATGCTTGGAGCTGCACAAGAGGACGTGGAACATTGTAGATAGGCGTGTGGTGTTTCTGAGTGTGTGGGAATTAGATTGGTCCCATTTCCAGGCATGGTATTGCTGCCATACTCAGCGTTAATTCCCACCTTCAATTTGGACTTGCACTAGGCATATCATTTACTAGGAGCAACTATTCATTCTAGGAGTTTACCAAAAGTGGTATTTAAATATTGGACTCTACAACTTGTGTTCTGAAAATGCATATTACTATTAATGTTAATGCTCAAAAATATAAAGGATAAAGTTTATATGCCTCACTAAATGTAATGTATGATTCTTTAGTTTGAAGCAATGCAAAGTGTGATGTTATCTATTTTCTAAGATTGTTATTTGAGAGTTTGCAAATATCAAAACCATTGAAATGCTCAGTTTAGTTAGCCTGCAACTTGTTTGACAAAATGGCACATGTGCCAAATTGAAAACATTGCAAAAATATTGTTCAAAACTAGAGGGGATTTTACACATGTGGCTTGAGAATCCACTGTCAATATACCACTGATTACCCTCATTTTGAGCATGAAAGGCTATTTGCACAAGTATTGACTCTCATTTTTCTTTTCTTGCTCTTGCTTCTTCTTCCATACTTTTGTGTTTTTCTCCTTTTGTTTGGCCATGGTATCCTTGTTCTGCTTGGGTGGTTCAACAAAACCACTTTTGCAAAAATATGTTGTATGTCCAAAATTGTTGCACTTATAGCGTATAACATTAAAATCCATTAAGGGAGAAAATGAGTTATAGTTGCTACTTGAAAACTCATAAGGACTTCTATTTTTGTTCCAACCAAAATTTCTTGAATGCATCCTATAATCTATTGCTTTATGACCAAAATAGTTACACAAAAAGCAATAACCAAAGAAAGAATGTTGAAACCTGTTCATGCATGGTTGTGTTGAAGGAAAGGACTTTCTAAATTTGTCCATGATATGTTTTGGAGGGCTTGATTTTTGTGGGACATGACTCTCCTTCTTACTACTTTAGATTTTTATAGGACTTTTGAGAGCATTTGAATAACTTTTTTATTTTTCTTCATTTTCTTCTTTGATGGCTCTTTGGAAACTTGATCTTCCTTTTCTTCATAACCAAGACTTGTCTTTATGAATGATGATTTTTGTTCATTGATGATATTATCTAAGATCTCAGTACTCTTTTCAAACTTGAGGCTTCTGTTCAACTTAGTGATTGTCTTTTCTAGTTCCTTTCTCAAGGAAATAATTTTGGACTCAAACCTTCACAATTTTCTTCCTTTTTCTTTAATTGGATTTTAACCTTCTCTTCAATCCTTTTTTCTTCTTCAATTTGAATTTTTAGATTGATGATCATCCTTTCGAACTCTTCAAGACCTTGTGATAACTTTGCCTTAAATTCACTATCCTCTTAAAGTTGTAATTTTTGTTTTAGGTTCTTTCTCTTGAGTTTCTTAATTTCACTTAGTGCACATATGAGTTCTTCCAAATCTACTTCTCTATCTATTTCGATATTCCCTTCTCCTTCTAACTCTTCTTTTTCTTGGTCTTCATTTTTCAAAATATCATTTTTTGTCTCTATTGCCATGAATACAATTGTAATGTCCCCTTTTGGCGCTTAGCCAATTTGTGCACATTTAACCAATTTCTAAGTCTTTTGAAAGCTAACTGGTTAGTTAGGGACAACTTCAACATTCTTGGAGAAGCGTTTGATCAATTTTGCAAAGCAATTGTTCTTGGGTTTGAGTTCAATTGGCTAAGTTGGAGCCCTTTGATGCTTTCAGAATCAATTTTCTACCTTTTGGATGCTCTCCAAACTTCTTGGAGTAGGCTATTTTTAGAAACTCACCAAGTTGATTCCAATCATCTTCCTACTACTTTAGTTTCATCATGGTTTGGTTAGAATTGGACTTTGATGACATTGCAGTACTTTCCACAACTTGAGTGAGTTATTAAGTTATTTAATTAATATCTCATCAATGTTGTCTAATGTTGAGAAATAATTAAACAACTTAGTGCAATAGCTCATTGGAAAGGTGATTAAATGTTTGCACATAATGAATTTTTTAAATTAAAACAAAAAGAGTTTTTTGGAAAAGTCAACAAAAAAGAAAAAAAAACTTTTTTGGATAAAGCAAAAAAATGAGTTATTTTTAACAGAATTTGTAATCCAATCAAATGAGGGATTTCATCCTCAAAAGATTTTTAGAAGAACTTGAAGGTTCAATCCAAGAGCATAACAGCAAAATAACAATATTGGTTGACCAACAACATGAAATCTTCAATCTCAGATTATGCAATAATATCAGTCCTCCAAACTAAGCAAGATAATAATCGTTGAACTCCAAATTTATCTCCAAAGGAGACAAATAAATTTGCTAAAATCAAGCATCTGTGAAAAACCTAAGATGATCTTCCCAACTAGACCAACTAGGGTGGAATTGTTTCACCACCAAAACCAATTGGCCTAGGGTTTCTTTCCCCAAATCCAAGAACTTTGAAAAGCTCCTCAAAATGTCAATTAGAGAAAATAAGCAAGCATGGTACAAATGAGCTCAATTTCCACATTTTATATCACTTGCCTTTTCCCCCCCTCATTAAATAAAATAAAGTGACTTTATAAAGTTACTTTTTAAATATTTCCCAAAGTCACTTTATAACACCTTTAATTTAATTATTTAAAGTTACCTTACAAATGTACTTTTTCCTACTAGGGAACATTAAATAACCAAATAAACCAATAAGTCCACTTGGAGCGATCATTGAGAAGGGGACATTACAGTCCTCCCTTCCCAAGATTGCTTTCCCTCAAACAAGTGTAAGTTACGATACTACAAAATCTACTCTCCTTCTCACGTGGCATCCTCCACTAGCAAGTATCTCCACTTGATCGAATATTCTTTGATCACTCTGCTAAGTCTGCTCCTCAGTCTCCTCTCCCTAACATTATACATGAAAAACATTATGGATCTTACTATTCTCGGGCAACTCCAACTCATAGGCTACTTTCCACACATGCTTGGTTATCCTTTCAGGACCATAGTAACATGGTCTCAACTTCTCTGCACCACTTTTCTTTAATGAAGACTATCTGTAGGGTTCCAACCTCAAGAAGACCAAGCCCCCTACCTCAAAACTGCGCTCAACCCTATGCCTGTCTGCATAAGTCTTTTGTTGATTCTGAGCCACCTGTAAATTATCCTTAAGAGCCTTAAGAATATCTTGGCTCTCTTGTATCCAATCTTTGGCTTTGGGAGCTATTGTGACCTTTTCACACATCGCCCCATTGCAAATGGGGACCGCTAGTAGTTTGCTAGTTTTTAGGGTTTTGCCTCCATGCAACAGTTTCGTGAGATCACTTCTTTGAGAGTTTCAAGTCAATATTTTGAGAGTCATCTGAGCCAAGTTGAGAATCCATGCTTGAATCACTGCGTAAACGTCATGGAAGGGTTCAAAAGGTCCTGGAGACAAGGATCACCTGTGCTTTGGTCCAATTCTGACACTTCCTACTTTTTAGGGAATCTACTTTTTTTCTTTTTCGCTTTTTCATTTTTAGCATTTTTGGACCAAACGGGGTTCCCTATTTTTTAGGGATTTTGCTTTTTCTATTTTTAGAAAGTCAACCCTGGTCAACGGGTCAACGTTTCCATCTTTAGAACCAAAAATCAACCCAGAAATTTAAAAAATCATTAAAAAATCAAAGTGAAAATTGAAAAATAAAGCAAAAATTAGGAAAAACATGGAAAAATAAAGCAAAAATTTAGAAAAATCAATCCAAAAGCATGCAAAAAATCACCAAAAAATCAACCCAAAGGAATGAAATTTATGATAAATTTTGCCTAAGTCTGGAGAAATTTTCCCTTGCCATGGAGAATGTCCAACCATTAACAAAGTCGGCCCTAGAAAGAAGGGAAGGTGAAGATGAAAAGTTCACCATCAACAGGAGAATGTCAAGCCATTAAGGATGTCGGACCTTAATTTGAGGGACATGGCATAAAGGTGTTGAAGTCCGCCCTTGCCATAAAGGAAAGATGGCAAGACTTCTTGGAAGTTTGCCATAAGATGGAAAGACACTTCCAAAGTCTACCCAGCCTTGGATGAAACATGTCAAGCCACCTCTAAAGTCAGCCAAGCCTTAGGTGATGAGTGGCAAGACACCTCCAAAGTCCGCCCAAGCCTTGGCAAGACATTTGTGAAGTCTGCCTAGGCAAAAAAGCAGGAAAATTGAAAATTTTGGCTAAGTATTTTATGCCTTGGAAGAAAAATCCGAAATTTGTCTAAGTATGGAGGCCTAAGAAGAGGGAAAATGCAAAATTTGGCTAAGTATTTTAATGCTTTAGAAAGAAAAATGTGAGTTTTGGCTAAGTATGAGTGTGAAAGGCAAATGTCAAGGAGGATAGAAAGTCTGCCATGCCTTGATGGAAGATGGAAAGAACTTGATGAAGTCCGCCTAGGCCATGGAAAGAACTTGATGAAGTCTGCCTAACACAAGGAAAAAGAAAGATTGAAAATTCACCTAAGTATGATACCTAGGGAAATAATTGATGAGGTTGGCTAAGTGCACAAAGAAAAATGTACATGGCAAAGAGGCAAGAAAGTCCGCCCTTGACTCAAAGGGATGAAAATTTGTCCAAATGCATACTTTTCCCAAAGAAAATCATCCAAGCAAGAGAAAAATTGATTTCGGCATGAGAAAATGTGCCCGACACAATTTGAACTCTACCATGGCAGAAGAAAATGAGGATCTGGCGTAACATTTGTTGACAAGATGGCTAAAATATCAACTTGGCTAGATGAAAATTGGAATAAATTTGGAAAATAAACATTTAGCCAAAGAAAAGTGAGAAAAAATTAAATGTCTATCATGGGTTCAAAAAACGAATGTCTGAAATAAATTTCAAATATTCTTGATTTAATAATTTATTTCCCAATTCTTAGAAATACAAAAAATGCCTCGACAAATAAAAATTCGGCCAGAGATGTATTGAAGAGCATTAAATTACAACTGTGAAGAGAAGAAAACTGATAAAAAATTAATTTTCCATGAATTAGAACTTGAAAAATTAACTCATTCACACGACGAATACGGTACCGAAAATCAAATATAAACATCTAGGCAAATTGAGAATCCTGGAAAATCAAATGATTTGTTCGGATAAACTCGTGAGTCTTTTCCAAAAAGAATGGAAACCTTGTTCGATTTAAGAAGAGAAATAAACTCAAACTGTGAGAAGATGTAAATTGTTAAAGAAATTGAACTTCAGTTCAGTGGCACCGAGTCCAAAGAACCTTATTTTTCATTGCAAATATCAAGAGGCTAATCTCTCGAAATTGTAAGAAAGTTGAGACAACATCAATTCTTTTGCAGGCAAGATCGATTTTCTCAGAGGAAGGAATAATTTTATGCTAAGGAAGTAAAATTTTTCAAAGAAGTGAAGGATTTATTTGCTAAAAGTTGAAATTCTCAGCAAGACTAGCGCACTTTGACATTTGATTTTTGATTCAATTCTCAAATTTTGAATTTGATTTGCAGCCAAAATATTTTTTCCTAAGGTTTGGAGTTCAATTGGATAAATTCATCAATTCTCCTTCCGTCTTTTTCATCTTGGCTAAATTTTGGCTAAAATTTCAATTAAATTCATTTACTTTCAGCTTGTTTTTTTCACAGAAATTTAATATTTTAATGAGCTAAAAGTAAAATATTCGAACACAAGGCACGAGAATGAATTATATTTTAAAGTATACGTATTAATGTTATTATTTTTACTGCAGTTTGATGACCACTGCAGGAGAATCATCGAAGAAGGTGCCAATGAAGTTCACCAATAAAGGGGTATAGCGAGAGTCAAAAATAAATTCAAAATGGAAAAATGTTGTAGACACTGATCTAGGACATGTAGACTTCGTGGAGTTCAAGAAGAGAGTATATGGACATACTGGATTACCGACACCGATTGCCAGACGGATGGTGAGAAATGGAATTTTTCAAGCAACTGGATTCCCACCTGCAGTAGATTGTGCCGAGTTAATGGTAGAATGTGCCATCCATTACAATGCTTAGGAAAGACAAATTTTTGCACCTGATGGAAGGTTTCTGGCTCACCTTACTGAAGTGGCAATACAAGAGGTGTTCGACATCCCAACACATCCCCATACCGTCTACAAAACCAAGGAGGACACCAAGAGATTGTATGACAGCTAGTCTGAATTGTGTGCTACAAATGTTAATAAGGCATGGCTAGAGAAGCCTAGACCATCCACAAAGAAGATTCCTAAGAAGCCACGATGGATAGATTTTAAAGAGGACTATGGGGATATCATTCTAATGCTGAACAGGATAGCCGACAATCCACAAGGTGCATATTTTGAAATGTGGATGTATTATTTTATAGATTAAATCACTTCCGGCGTGAAGATGTTCAATTGGTAAGCAACAATCTTCATGAGTAGCTGAACAATTTGGAAAAGACCAAGTCTTTTCATATGAGCTCGTACATTGTCTATTTGTTGGCCAGAACATATAAATACTTAGGACTGATTTGCAAAGGCAAAGTTGGCAATGGAGAAAATGAACTCAAGCCTTATGATTGCTACCTGCAACTTTAGCTAAGGGAGAAATCTCATTTCAAGTGGGTGCACG
Organism: Sequoia sempervirens; assembly: GCA_007258455.2. NCBI lineage: Eukaryota > Viridiplantae > Streptophyta > Pinopsida > Cupressales > Cupressaceae > Sequoia > Sequoia sempervirens. The sequence goes on along the minus strand of VDFB02040259.1, from coordinate 40,078 downwards.
ATGCTTTCCTAATGTATATCACAAGAACACTTCAAGGAGGAATGCACCAGAGGCTGAGTTACGAAGTAAAGAGTTTGATCAGTAGGTATGGATCCTGGTTTATCCAGTTTCCAAAGTTTACATATGTCAGGATCTAGGGATTCACTGGAAATCCTTACAAGCTGCCTATTTATCCAACAAATCAGATGATTTTGCTTGAAGTCCTGAGGTAGCTAGAAGAGTATCAGAACATCCAAAGGCCAAGTAAGAAGGCAGTTGTTACTTTCCCATTCTTTATTGGGAATATGTCAGAGTCCTATCCGTCAGCACAAGCAACTGAGAGCGCCAAGCTAGAAATCTAGTGGTACCCGTTCACAGCCTATAATTCCAGGAACAATTTTGACCTACATCATCATATTCAGACTGTGGATGGGAGAAGATATAAACAAAGAGTAGAATTGGAGGACTTCTAGGTGAACGTTGCCAATGAGTACGAAGTCAGAAGAAGATTATGGTCTAGAGTGCTAGTGGACTTTATGAGGCCGACCGAACTTTGCTAGGTGCTCGATCAGTTGTAGGACGATGGAAATTATGTCCAGCCGTGCTTCGAGGAGAACCAACCTCTTCCTTTCATGAAGTGGTTAGAGCCTGAGCATTCAGATTTGGTGATGTTGATGAGACCAGTGATTAAGTACTCTCAGTGGTGGGTCAACCATCAAGTCTAGGAGTTGAGGCAGAAAAGAGGGATACTCATGTATGATTTACTGAGCGAGACAAAATCATACTCCTCTAATGTTGGTGCATCCCATCGTGATGATTTAGTTGAGATTGGTGAGAAGAGGAAAGAAGTAGTTGCAAGCATAGAGCCTGTCCAAAAAAGACGGAAGATGGAGCCATCTCGCTCCGTGACGTCTCAGAATATTAATGAACTAGTAGCTACTTCAGATGAATCCTTGGCTGAAATGATGAGACCTTCTACAGTTTAGGAAAAGGACAATGAACTGATCCACTTGGATGACAATGAGCCCCCATCTCCTACGGGCACAGAAATACTGGGTTCGGATAATGAAGTGGAAGTCCAAAATGATGACTTCAAAGAGGGAATGATTTCCGCCCTCAGAGGAGTCTTGGATATTCCAAATGAAGGGAAAGTTCAGGAGGAAGATGGTATCGAGCAACCTACCATTCCAGATTGGTTGAAGGAGAGGATGAAAATTCAGGCACCAGTTGAGGTCCAAGAAGAAGATGGTACTGCGGATTTCTTGGCAAGGTTGGAACAAGTTGTTACTAAGAAACCTACCAAGAAATTTTCCACCATTCAGAGGGATGAAGCCAGCGGCCGTTCCATACATATCGCAGTACCAACAGTGGATAAAGCACAAGATGAGATCACTCCCCAGGAATACACCATAACCACTATAGACCTTGGCCCAACAACAAAAGGCTAGGAAGTGGAAGAACTGAACAATTCCGTCTCAACTATCAAGGAAAGATTGGAAAAGGAAGTGGCAAAAAAGAAATAATACAAGAGGTAGGTTGAGCACCTAAAGGAGTATATATGACATCTGACCCAACCACTCAACCAGGGTGATGTGGTAGCTCCTCCTCTTCTCAATTCCTCACTGGAGATGAAAAAGGATGTGGAAGAAGGGATGGTCACAGCCAAGGAATCCCAGGAATGGATGGTAAGCAAGGGCATGGAAGCAACTTCATTTATGGAGAGATTGACGCTTGCCTACGGACAGACTTCTTTCCTTTCCAGATTGGTTGACATGGTAGAAACTTGGGACAACCTCCCAAATATTTAGGAGAGGCTCATTCCATGCCTCAAAGTATTGAAGGGTGTTCCAAGGGAAGAATTGGTCGAAGGAAAAGTGATTGTTGTAGGAGTGGCTTATGATTTTCACCATTGGTTTTGGGCAGTAACAATACAAAGAGAGATTCTAGAGAAGGCAAAGGCAAATGGGCTCAGAGTTGAGGATCAAGTTAAAAAAATTCGGGAGAAGATTTATATGATAGCTGCAGATGTGTTTGATAGAGAGATTTTCAGGGAAAACGACATGCAGCTGGAGAGGTTGAAGCATAAGGTTCAAGAAGTTTTCTTCTCTATTACTAGACCAATTCTAAGACAGTATTTCACAAAAGCGGTGAATCTCTTGTCTATCCGAGATGATTTTGTGAGACAGGAAGCGGATTGGGAGAACACCTTTGCCAAATGTGCTGAGGATTTGGACGGGCTTGAATTCAGGATAAGCATGCTGTGAAATATTAGAGCCAATTTTTTGTTTTCAATGATTCAGAATACAAATTACAAGCATGCACCCGTTAAGGTTAGATGAGAAAACCAAGAACGTGCAGGAAGCAACTCTAACCAGAATGGCGCCGATGATGGCGAGCATTGGTCAGAGGATCTAAAGAGATTGCTTAAGCTGTAACTCTAACCAGAATGGCACCGCTGAGGGTGAGCATTGGTCAGAGGGTCTTCTAGTCTAGTTGCAGAAAGAACTCGACGTCAAGTATGTGCTACCCAAGCCAATGCGGAGTGAGGGGCGACCATATGACAGAGTGAATACAAAGCAAATACTGAAAGAGAAATACTGAGAAATGAAATTACTCGACACCCAGAATGTGCTTGCTCATCCAGAATGGACAGTAGCGACCATAGGGCGGAGATCTAACAATTACAATAACTTAATTGAAACTGAGGATTACAACCAGATTCGGATAAGAAAGAAGACTGCTAGTACTACTGTCAGTTTGTACAAAATAATAAGAATTTGCCTGCCAATATCTCTTGAATTTAAAGGACCAGCATTACACCACAGAGAAGCACTTTTATCAAGTTTAGAAATGACTAACCCCAAATGTTTTCGGAGGTCAAGAGAGTGTTTTCTGTTTTTGCTTCAAATCTGCTCAATACAATAATATGACAGCAATATATAGATCTACTCAAATGCTCACAAAACCCTAATGACTTGCTCAAATGACGAGATCTCTGTTGCACAACAATCCTAACAATATGGCGCTCAAATTTATAACATGAAACCAACTCAAAATGCCCTTAATGAATAATGCACGATTTTCAAAGCAAGTACAATGGTACGGCCTGCTGAGAAATTCGACTTCCTTTTAAAAATTGATGCATCCAAAATAAAATCTGCAACTTTAGACAATGAAGCGCCTAGGCCTAACAAAGAGATATGAAAAGTACCCAGAACTAATTTTTTTGTTTTTTTTTCAAGCTATGAGTAAAACATGCAATCTGCTGTATGAAAAATGCAACTTAGGAAACCTCTAATATGCAGAAAACAGAAAACTAAATGATTACAATGATGCTTATAATGCACGAACTCAAATGCAACTCACAGTACAATAAATCACCGCTAGATGTTGTCTTGCAAACATGAAACGATGCCCAAACTAGGAGGTCTTCATCCCTCGAAGCAATCCAGAATCAATCTGGCAGCATAACGGTGTATTTTTCCAAGATAACCCAAATGATGCACAAGACTCCTTTTTTATAATTTCTGCTTGACTTCACGAAACCCTAGAATCTGTTTTTAGGTCAAAACCTTCATCTCCTCAAGAAGGCATACTTTCTCTTTAAGGCATTAAGAATTGATATTTTAATTAAATATCATCTTTTGAAATATGCGCCCCTCAATCATTGTTTGACTTAGGGAAATATTAAAATATTCTTTTAATGAGGGCGCCACCCTCAATGACCACTTTTTAAACACAACATCAAGTCATTAACTCTAGGCCAAGGTCAACGTTAAAATATAATAATTAAAACGTGACTTTAATTTAAATGACTTAACTTATTTCTCCGAAAGTGCCCTGAAGCAAATACTGATGAAGTCAACTGATCAATCTGAAACCGGGAGTCAACCAACCTGAGCTCATCTGGAAAACTGCCAAAAATAGAATTTACTAAAAATAGTAAATTCCAAAAAGTGCTCTGAATGCCGAGATGATCATACCACTGCGAAGCCCTCTGAAAACCCAGAAGGAATCCGCCATTTAATCCACCATCTCTGAACAATGACCTCCTCAAAATTAGGAAACCCTAATTTTAACTTCCGACTAGCCTTCGGGTTCCCAAGGAAAGGCTAACGGTCACTGGAAATGTCAGGCTTGGAAAGGGGACATTACAGTCCGCCCTCCCCAAGATTGCTTGTCCTCAAGCAATTGCAAACTAGGATGCTGCATTATCTCATCACTTTCCCAAGTTGCATCCTCCATAGGCAGGTTCTTCCATTTTACCAAACATTCTCTGATAGTTCTATTCCTCAAGGAACGTTCTCTGAGATCAAGTATCGCCTCGGGAACCAGAACCAACTGTCCTTCTTCGTCCAACGGTGGCAACTGTGAAGAAGCAACCACATTGTGTCCAAGTGCCTTCTTGAGGCGAGACACGTGGAAGACGTTATGCACTCTGCTATCTGAAGGTAGCTCTAATTCATAAGCTACAGCCCCAACCTTTCTGATGACCCTGAATGGTCCATAGAAGCGAGGTTTAAGCTTCTCAGCTCCACTCTTCTTGAGAGTAGACTGTCTATAAGGTGTTAAACGGAGATAGACCATATCCCCAACCTCAAAAGAACGCTCTACCCGCCTCTGATCAGCATATAACTTCTGCTGATTCTGTGCAATCTGCAAATTATCCTTCAAGGATCTCATTATGTCTTGACTATGCTGCAACAAATCCTTGGCTAAAGGTGCTTTGCTGTCACCAAACACCAAATCTGCAAAGCTGGGTGCTTCATACCCATAAAGTGCCAAGAAGGGAGACATTTTGATTGACATATGAAAAGTAGAGTTGTAGCAGTAGTCGCCTATATGCAGCCACTTAACCCAAGCTTTCTGTTGTTCTGACACGTAATTTCTCAAGTAGCCTTCCAACCACTTGTTCACCACTTCTGTCTGCCCATGAGTTTGGGGGTGATAACTCGTGCTTGGAGTGAGCACAGTACCACTCATTCTGAAAACTTCTTGCCAAAAGGTACTTAGGAACTTGCTGTCCCTATCACTTACAATATTCTTGGGCAACCCATGAAGCCTAAACACTTCTCGAAAAAACAAATCTGCAACTTGGGCTGCAGAAAAAGTGCTGGTAATGGCAAAGAAATGAGCAAACTTGGTTAATCTGTCAACTACCACGTAAATGCAATCCTTCCCTTGAGCCTTGGGCAACCCAGTGATGAAATCCATCGAAATGCTTTCCCATTTTTGATTGGGAATTGGAAGTGGTTGCAGCAAACCGGTTGGCAATGTATGCTCATTTTTATTTGCTTGACAAACAGGCCATTCCTGAATGTAGCGTTGAACCTCCCTCTTCAAACCTTTCCAAGAAAACCTTTCTCGGATCTGCCTATAGGTCTTGAAAAAACCTTGGTGACCAGCAACTAGAATATCATGAAAATTCAAAAGAATCTTCTTCTTGAGCTTAGAATCAGCCACTAGAAAGATTCTTCCCTTATACTGGATCAATCCCTCAACCACCTGGTACCTTTCATCATGGAAAGTACCTTCCAGAATGCTGGTTGCAAACTGATTTTTGGCATAATCAGCAAGCAACATGTCTCTCCAATCTGTGGTAAGCTCAGACAATGAGCTAAGATGAGGCCTTCTGGAGAGAGCATCGGCCACGACATTATTTTTTCCTTTAACATATTCAATGTCAAAGTCGTAAGCTTGAAGCTTACTCACCCATTTCTGTTGCCTCTCATTTAAATCCTTCTGGTGCATAAAATGCTTGAGGCTATTGTGGTCTGTTTTAACCACGAACTTGTTCCCCACCAAGTACTGCCTGAACTTGGCTAATGCATGCATAATGGCAAGCATTTCTTTGTCATAAATTGAATAGGATCTTTCCACACCCCTCAATTTTCTGCTCTCAAACACGATAGGGTGTTTGTCTTGCATCAGGACAGCCCCCACTCCTTCACCTAATGCATCACATTGCAGCTCGAATGGCTTGGAGAAATCCGGAATAGCCAAGACTGGGCATGAGCTCATGATCTTCTTGAATTTATCAAAAACAATTTGAGCCTTTTCTGACCAAGCAAAGGCTCCCTTTTTGGTGAGATCAGTAAGGGGAGCAACATTCTGTTAATACCCCTTTACGAATCTCCGATAAAAACCACAAAGACCCAGGAAACCTTTCAACTGAGTCAAACTCTCAGGAGGTGGCCAATCAACTACTGCTTTGATTTTTTCTGGATCCACCTTTACTCCCTCAACACTGATTATGTGGCCAAGGTACAGTAACTCCACCATTCCAAATTCACATTTGGAAGCTTTAGCAAATAAGCTCTCAGATTCCATGATACTAAGCACTTCCTCCAAGTGCTTGAGGTGATCCTCCCAAGGCTTGCTGTAGATCAGAATGTCATCAAAAAATATCAGCACAAACCTTCGTAACTGATTCTGGAAGACACGGTTCATGCAAGATTGAAAGGTTGCCGGAGCGTTAGTCAACCCAAATGGCATGACTAAGAATTCAAAATGGCCATAATGACATCTGAAAGCTGTTTTTTCCACATCTGACCCCCTCATTCGTATCTGATGGTAACCTGACCTCAGATCAATCTTCGAAAAGAACTTAGCCCCATGTAGCTCATCAATGAGCTCATCTATTCTGGGAATGGGGTATCTATTCTTGATGGTGCTTTGGTTCAAAGCATGATAGTCCACGCACATGCGCATGGTACCATCCTTCTTTTTCACAAGAACCACTGCAGATGCAAAGGGGCTCTTGCTTGGGCGTATGAAACCCATCTCCAAAAGTTCTCGGATATTCTTCTCGATCTCATCTTTTTGCCTCTTCGGATACCGGTATGGAGTTGTGATCACCGGTTTAGCTCCTTCCTTGAGCTCTATGATGTGTTCTGAACCTCGATCAGGAGGAGGTCCAGGCGGTAAATCAGCAAACACTTTACTCTTTTTGTTGAGTAAAGACTGAATATCTGGAGGATGCTCTATTTTCGTTTCAGCTGGACTAGCTGGAAGAATCATGCACTCCGCAGCCCACTCCACTTGATCATGACGCATCAACTTCGCCATCCTCTTGAATGATACAATCCGAGGGCCACCATTTGACATCCCTCTCAACACCACCTTCTTCCCTTCGGATTGAAACTTCAACTCCATAGTTTGCAGATTTAGGGAGATCTCTCCAAGAGATCGCAGCCATTGGATGCCAAGGACAGCATCTGTATCTCCAATATTGACCACATAGAAGTCATCCTTGACTTCGTAATTGCCCAATTGCATTGACATGTTCGGAATCCTCTTGGTGCATGAGATGTGAAACCCATCCGCAACCATAACTCTGAACCCTTCAAAGTCTTCTGTTTGCAATCCTTTCTTTGCCACCACAACTTCGTCTATGCAGTTATGTGTTGCACCAGTGTCAATCAAAGCAACAATACGTTGCCCTTTGATCATTCCCCGAACTTTAAAGGACTCATTCTTTTGGAAGCTCGAAAGTTGAGCCAATGTACCACCACTTTCTTTTTCACCTTCAGACTCTTCTGGAGTATTTTCTTCATCACTGTCCTCAAAATCAGCTTGCTGATCAGAAAAATCAGAATTGCTTTCATCAGCTGTATAGAACTCAATTTGATGAATTTTAGCACCCTTTGGGCACACATGATCTTGGGACCATTTTTCCCAACAATGGAAACATAACCCCTTCCTTCGGAGTTCATTGTTAGTCTCTGGATCCAATCTTGAGCCATGAGGTTTCTGTGGTTTAAACTCCTTATGGTGAGGCTTCTGATGAAACTTTTTCCCTCTATCCCCTTTGTGAAAAGCTGGTTTGGAATGGAACTTTGCTTTGGGAGCAGCCCACTCCATGTTTCTAGCTTTTTTCATTGCTTCTTGTAGGGATGGTGGATCAAAAGCTTTGATCCAACCCTTGATTGGCTCCATCAATCCTTCAGTGAATAGGATTACTAATCTTCTCTCTGTGATTCCAGTGACCATAACTGAAAGTCTTTGAAACTCAGCTATGTAGGCATCCACAGTGCCATATTGTCTCAACTGTGCCAATTCCCTAAAATGCACTTCTGGATCTTTCTTCTTGAACCTCTCAATGAATCTATTGGTGAACTCATCATAGCTAGTGATAGACCCATGACCTAAGGTGACTAGGCCATGGTACCACCATTCATGCGCCACCCCATCTAGGTGTAGCGTAGCGAATCTAATCGCTTCTTCTTCAGCCATTGGCCTAAGTGCCAAATAGTTGTCTAGTTTTTGTAACCAGGCTCGAGCAGAATTATTATCACTTCCATCAAAATGGGCAAGCGTAACCTTGTTGAGAGCTTGATTCCAATCTCCTTGTGCTGGGGTTCTTCTTTGATCATAGTTTCTCCCTTGGCCTCTATCCTTCCTTCTATACTCCATGTAATCATTGAAGGACATGTCAAGTTTTACTTCATCAGGAAGGGTGTCATACTCTGTACGGCCTATCCTCACCCTCTCCAAGGATGAAACATTTTCTTCGGGGTCAGGCTGTGGGATTGCTGGTGTCAAAAACGTGGGTTTGAATGGTCTAGCAGAAATGTAGGTGTTGCTCCCTGAAGGCTGGGCAACATGACCATTGTGCTGATTGGAAGCACCCAGGTTCTCGCATGCCTCAGAGCTTGTATATTGGGACCTAATCTCCCCAAATGAGAGAAACATATCCATCAGGTCCATCTCTTATCGTAGTCCTTTGACCCAAATTGGCTGAATTAATTATACTCTTCCCACCGCCACCTCTCATAAGCCAAAAATTTCTTTCATTATCCCATTTTGTTTCTTTGTGAAGGGCCTCTCAATTAGCCCCTCAAAACCTCTGAAGCCAGGGTAGGACCTTTCCGGGGCTTGATGCAATCAGTGGTCTTAACTCAGACTCTCTTTGTATACTCTTGCCAAATACCTCTGTTCTCTGTCACTCATAGAAGGCTGATTTCACAGGATGGCAGGATGCGTGGCTCTGATACCACTGAAATATTCCGAGCCAAATTTTTTGTTTTTCAATTATCAGATTACAACATTACAATCAAGTACCCGTTAAGGTTAGATGAGAAAACCAAAACGTGCAGGAAACAACTCTAACCAGAATGGCGCCGATGATGGCGAGCATTGGTCAGAGGATCTAAATGGAAACTGCTTGAACTGTAACTCTAACCAGAATGGCACCGCTGAGGGTGAGCATTGGTCAGAGGGTCTTCTAGTCTAGTTGCAGAAAGAACTCGACGTCAAGTATGTGCTACCGCTGATGTGTTTACCTGAGCATACCCAAACATTCAGAATAAAAATGTCCAAAGACACTCTATCCTCTCTTGAAAAACCACCGCATAGGCGATTCCAAGGTTTCTTTAGTCGGGTCTCGACGTGTGGATAAGCTCAATGGTCGTTGTGATAATGCCGGTAATAAACAAGGGGACTTACGTAGAAAGTCTGCACAAGCTAGGGACTTAGGAAATTTATCTTTGTAGGTTCTCAATTAGGACTTTCAATTGTGGATCTCAAAAAAAATGGCAAAAAGAATAGGGTTTAGAGAGTCTAATCTAAGCCTAAGAAATCAAGAGACAGTAAGGACTTGGTGAAGCGAAATAAACCACATTTTGTTTCGCCTCCTGTTGGACAACATACGCAAAAATGGGTGCAATCTTCAAAGGGGTTGTGAGAATGATATTCAAACCTTGGATAAGGTTGAAGTTAGGCTTCCACACTTAGGAGCTAAGGCTAACTTTACGCATCGGATGAAAATCATTCATCCGAAGAAAGTATGAGCTACACTTCACCAATGAGTCGATACGATCAATCTTTCATTCAATTAACAACTTTTCAAAGCAAATTCTATTTAATCTAACTTTAATTCTAATCTATGGTGGAAGATAATATGTAACCTCGCTTACTATTCAACAATAAGAAGTGATTCAAGGCAAATCATGCTCAAGAGCTTTTATCATTCAAAATAGTCTCAATGCGACAATATACATAACAAGTCTCCACACAAAATGAAAATGAGAGAGCACTAGTTTATATAGAGCTCCAAAAATGAAATAGACGGCCGAGATTTAAACAAGATTAACGGCCCAGATTGTTACAACCAAACCCTAATTAGGGTTTCCCAAAATAACAAGAGTTAACCATCAGAAAACTATCAGAAAAGTGGCAGTTCCAGCTATAATCAAGGAGAGGCGTCCTTATCCATTCGAGTGGCATTGTGTTTGGCGAATCTGGACACTACGGTAATGACTTCGTCCATCGTGACAGGAGGTAACATGCTGATCCGGAATTCTAGTCCGTCCAACTTCTCGGCGCATCTGGCAAAGGTACCTTCCCAATCTGTCTCCTGCTTCTCAAAATCTTTCCGAATGGATGAGAGTCTTGCCACTCTCGCAAAGTCCTGCTTCGAAAATGGTCCAGCGGTCGGGAAGAAAGTTTCTTGAACTTTTTGCTTCAGTCTCTCTAACTGCATGTCGTTCTCCCGGATGACTTCACGGTCGAACACATCTGTAGTTATCATGCACATCTTCTCCTAGATTTTCCTGACCTGTTCTTCAATTCCAAGCCCATCGATCCTCGCCTTCTCCAATACTTCTTCTCTTATTGTCACTGCCCAAAACCAGTGATGAAAATCATATGCTGCCCCTGCAGCAATCACCTTTTTATCAACTAACTCCTCCCTCGGAGTGCTCTTCAAAATTCTAAGGCTCGGAATAAGCCTTTCTTGCATATCCGGGATACCATCCCATGTCTCTGCCATATCCATCAACCTAGAAAGAAACGAAGAGGTTCGTCCATAAGCAAGCGCCAACCTCTCCATGAACAAGGCAGCTTCCATGCCTTCACCTGCCATCCAGTCTTGCGCTTCCCTGGCTGTCACCATTCCATGCTCAACTTCCTGAGTCATCTCCTGTGATGAATTGAGGAGAGGAGGAACAGTTGCATTGCCTTGATCTAGCGGCTGGGTCAAATGCTGGATATATTCTTTGAGACGTTTGACCTCATTCTTATATTCCTTCTTCTTGGTCACTTCCTTTTCCAGTCTCGCTTTAATGGTCGAGACGAATTATCTAACTCTTCTACTTCCTGACCTTTTGATGTCGGACCAAGGTCAACAGTGGTGATAGCATACTCCTGCGGAGTGATTTCGTCCATTGGTTTGTCCACTGTAGGTACTGCAATGTGCACGGAACGGTGGCCTGTCTCATTCCTCTGGATGGTGGAAAACTTTTTGGCGGGCTTCTTGGTGGCAACTTGTTCTAATCTTGCCAAGAAATCGGCAGTATCGTCCTCTTCTCCCTGTTGAGCCTCAGCAGGCACCTGAACTTTCATTCTTTCTAATAGCCAGTCTGGAATGGTTGACTGTTCAATGCCATCCTCCACTTGGACCTCGTCTTCGTTTGGAACATCCATGACTCCTCTGAGGGCGGAAATCATTCCTTCCTCTAAGTCATTATCCCGGACATCCATGTCATTGTCTGAACCTAAAATCTCTGTGCCTGCTGGTGATGCAGGCTCTTCATCATCTAATTGGATAGGTTCATTGTTCACTTCCTGAGTTGCAAGAGGTTCGAGCATCTCAACCAAGGAGTCGTCTATATTAGCCACCAAATGGTCAACATTCCTGGACGCCGCTGACCGAGAAGGTCCTCCTTTATGCTTCTTGGAAACAGGTTCTGCACTTGGCACCATTTCTTTTCTTTTCTCTCCAATCCCAACCAAGTCTTGATGGGATGCCCCGGCATTAGAGGAATATGACTCTGATTCGCTCAACAGATCATATGTGAGCGTGATTCCTTTTTGTCTCAATTCCTGAACATGATCATCAACCCACCACTGAGAATATTTCGTCACTGGCCTCATTAGGGTGGCTAGGTCTGCATGCTCTGGCTCTGACCACTTCACTGGAGGGAGAGGTCGACTTTCCTCAAAGCGAGGTTGGACGTGGTTTCCGTCATCCTGAAGCTGATCAGGTACTCGGCAGAACTCAATTGTTCTCATAAAATCTACGGACATCCTGGACCACATCTTCCGTCTGATCTCGTATTCATCGGCAGCATTTGCCCAATAATCCTCCAGTTCTGCCCTGTGCTTATATCTTCTTCCTTCCACTGTCCGGATGTTATGATGTGGGTCATAATTGACCCTGGACTTGTATGCCGTGAAAGGGTACCATTGGATCTCCAACCGTGCACTCTCAGCTGCTTGGGCGGATGGGCAGTACTCTAGCATGTTCCCGATGAAGAAAGGGAATGTGACGGACGCCTTCTTGGTCGGCCTTTGAATATTCTGGTACTCTTCTAGTTGCCTCAAAACCTCGAGCAATATCATCCGATTAGTCGGATAGATTGGCAATTTGTAGGGATTTCCAGTAAATCCCTGGATCCTGATATATGTGAATTTCGGGAATTGGATGAACCAAGACCCGTATTTGCTGATAAGGCTTTTTGCTTCATGGCTCAGCCTTTGATGTATTCCTCCTTGGAGCTTTCTGGTGATATGCATTAGGAATGCATCATGCACCCTCCTGAAGTGAGTCTTTTCTTTCAATTGGAGCTGAGGATAGCAGTCGTAAGGCCTGAGCTCGTTCTCTCCATTGCCAATTCTGCCTTTGCAGACCAGTCCTGGATATCTGTATGATCTGGCCAATAGGTATATCACATATGAACTCATGTGAAAAGACTTAGTCTTTTCAAGGTTGATCAGTTGCTCGTGAAGGTTATCACTTATCATCCGCGACCAGTTGAACATCTTAACTCCGGAGGTGACCTCGTCGATGAAGTAGTACATCCAACTCTCAAAGAAGGCGCCTTGCGGATTGCCTGCGATCCTGTTCAGCATCAGCACGATATCTCCAAAATCTTCCTTGAAATCCGTGCGGCGAGGTCTCTTGGGCATCTTCTTGATTGATGGCTTTGGCTTGTCCATCCATACCTTGTTGACTGTGGTGGCGCACAAATCTGCCTTGCTGTCATATAGCATTTTGGTTTCTTCTTTGGTCTTATAGACCGTTCTTGAATGCTCAGGGATGCCAAAGGTTTCTTGGATTACAACTTCATTCAAATGTGCCAAGACTCGTCCGTCAGGGGCGATGATCTGTCTCTTTTGAGCATCATAATGGCGAGCACATTCCACCATTAACTCAGCACAATCCATGGCCGGTGGGAATCCAGCTGCTTGGAAGATCCCGTTTCTGACCATTCTTATGGCTATTGCTGTGGGAAGTCCCTTCTGACCGTATACTCTTTGCTTGAATTCGTCAAAATCCACATGTCCGAGGTCAGTATCTACAACATTCTTCCACTTTGAGATGACCTTGGTCTCCTTTTGGGCACCCTTATTGGCGAACTTCATTTTCAGCTTCCTCGATAATCCTCCTGCCGTGTCCGTCAACCTCAGTGAAGGATCGTCAAATGTAAATCAGATTTAAAAATCTGATTTTTTTGAAAAGTGCGCCCCTCTTCAAGAAGAATTCAGCTTTGAAAACCTCTCTTTTTCTTTTCCTGCGAAAAATTCCTCAGCATAACACTGCTTATCCTTCTGGACAATTCGACTTTGCCTATTGATGAATTGATTGCCTGACGATTTCGAGAAAGATCAAATTTCTCTTCAGCTGTGTGTGAAAAAATGAGTTGCTGAAACTCATTATAATGCTGAAGGATTGAATTCGATTTAGCAACTGCCATCTTTCTTCTTGATCCTCGATTTGTTTTCATTTTCCGAACAGGCAACTTTCCTTTTATTTTCCGACAAGGCTCAGTCTCGAACTTATCCGGACAAATCTCCCTGATCTTCAAAAATTCGATTTTTTCATTTAATGCTTATCTTTTGATTTTTCGAATTTTTTAAATAAAACATTAAATAATTTAATTAAATTCGTGGTGAATTTAATTTTCTTCTTGCCGGATTTCATCTCCGCCTGGCATACTTTATTTTCGTCCGATTCGTGTCTGGCAAATTTGATTCCGTCCAAGGTATTCCAAATAGTTGAGAATTAATTATTAAAATATTAAAATATTTTAATTAATTCCAACCCGTTCGTCTTGGACCCATGGCTATCTCGATTGTTCTTCCATTTTTCTTGGATGAGAGTGTATTTTCCGATTTCATCCTTGATTTCGTCTAGCCAAACCAAAATTCAAGCCATTCCGTCGAAGATTTTATTGCCAGATCCTCATTTTTCTTTGCCGAGGCGAGATTTTAAGCTTATTCCACTCTGCCAAAGTCAAATACTTCCTTGCTCGGTCGAATTTTTCTAAGCAAGATCCTTGTCCGAATGTCTTTGCCGGTTGAATTTTCCTGACGTCTGATATATACTTCATCCTTTCGGTCAAGGACGATCCTTCCTTTCCTTTTACCTCGTGCATTTTTCTTTAGCCAAAGTTGACAATTTCTTCGCATTTTCCATACTTAGGCAAATTTTGCCTCTTTTTCCCTCATCGTGTTAGGCATATTCCGTTTCATTCCTTGCCATATCCTGACGTTCTTTAGCACATGCCCTTTCAATCTTGACATTTGTCATCTCAAAAATGTCTGGATGTCTAACCAACGTCTTCATTTTCCATCCATTAGCCTCTATACTTAGGCGAATTTTAGAACTTTTCTTTGGATTTGGCCTTGATACTTAGCCAAAAATCTTACCATCTTATCATCTTGGGCGGACTTCCTTGGCATCTTGGACGAACGTCATGGATGTCTTTGCTATTTTACCAACTTCTTCCAAGTGCATGGTGGACTTCTCTTGAGTCCTTGGGATGAGCATCTTGGGCGTCCCTCTTTTCTAGGGCGAATTCCCTTAACATTTTAGCACTTATTCTCATCATTTTATCCTTTTGAAAGGGTTTTCCACCTCTTTATACTTAGCAAATTTCAAAACTCTCCTTAGCTGGGCGCCAACACTTAGTAAATATTTTGATTTTCCCTTACTTTATAAGTCTAGGCGGACTTCCATGACCTCCAGCCAAGTCCCACCTTTCAAGGGCGGACTTGCTTAACCTTTTGGACGAGCTTCTAAGCATAGGGCGGACTTTGAGCCTTCTTTGGACGTCTCTTCTAGTGGATGGCGGACTTTGGGACCTCTTAGCACATGCAGGGCGGACTTGGGAAGGTGTTAGGATATTCCTCTTGGCACATGGCGGACTTCAAGACTCCTTGGCACATACTTCCTTGTGGATGGCGGACTTTCCAAGGTATCTTCCATATGATGGCGGACTTTCTAAGGCTTTTGCCACTTCCTTTCAAGCCAAGGCGGACTTCCAAGGGTCATAGGATAAGGATGGCGGACTTTGGAGAGTCTAAGGATGTTCATCCTTAGCTATGGCGGACTTTGAAGGTCTTTTGGATGTGCCTCAAGATGCAAGGGCGGACTTTCTAAGATGCAAGGATGTTTTCCATTGCTGCTGGGCGAGCTTTATGACCTCCAGATTTTCACAATTTCATCTTTCCTTCATTTCCCATGGCAGATTTCAGGCTTGAACAGATTTTAAATGAATTTCATGATTTGAGAGCTGATTTTCCATGGTTTCACTTTCAGATCTGGTCGATCTTGACTGGTTTTTTGACTGGTTTTCCAGATTCTTGAATGTTTTTGGTCTGATTTTCATGTTTTTTTGAACTTTTTTTGCAAATTTTTCAAAAATTTTCAAATTTTTCATTTTGATTTTCTGAGAGTTCTGGTGAGTTTTTCGGACTTCTGAGTGCGTTTTCAGAACTCGGGACCCTTCTAAAAATAGAAACTTCCAAAAATAGAAACTTTCAAAAATAGAAAAAGCAACCCTAAAAAATAGGGAACCCTGTTTGGTCCAAAAATGCTAAAAATGAAAAATCGAAAAAGCAACTTTTCCTAAAAAATAGGAAGTGTCAGAATTGGCCAAATTCACAGTCGATCTTCGTCTCTTGGGCCTTCTGAGCGCTTCCATGACGTCTACGCGCTGATTCAAACATGAATTCCTGACTTGGCTTGGATAACTCTTGGTGAACTGACTGGAAACTCTAAGCAAAGTGATCTCTCGTAACCGCTGCAAGGAGACAAAACCCTAAAAAAACTAACAGGCAACTGGGGGTCCCCATCAGCGATGGGGCGATGTGTGAAAAGGTCACAACAGGAACATTTAGCAAAAAGTTTAATGGTCAAATATGATTTTTTTCTTCAAGCTGTCACATAAAATAATGCATTATGACCAAGTAGAGATATGTTTGAAATATGCTAACCAATTTTTTCGATAGATTTTCACACACAATCAACACTTAGCCAATTGAATTAGCGTTAACATCAAAACTGAAATCCAAGCTTGAAAGAACTCAACGCCAAGAATGCACACTCAATCCCAAGGAAGGATAGGTGTTGTCATATGGCAGAGAAACTAAAGAACAGTACTTAAAATGGAACAAACTCAACGTCAAGAATGTGCACTCAAGATCCCACTGAGGGCGAGGTGCTAACATATGACGGAGTTATTAATTGAAAACTGAAACAATAGGCGGATAACCAGCCATGGAAAATACAACTATCTAATTCATTCGCTGCGGTGGGCATCCACTTGAGAGTGGGGATTCACCACTTGAGAGTGGGTACAAAGATATATCAAATGTTCGTTCTTCCACACTAGCGGTAAACCATCTAGGGGTAATTAATATGAAATTAAACAAGTAATTTGCAGCAATGACATTGGTTGGATTAGTACTACTAAATCTCAACCTTACAATTCAAGAGTCTGCAAATACAAGTATTACAATGATAGGAAATAAAGTCAAGAAGAGAAGAATGTATTCTATCAATGTTCTTTGACTTCCCAATGATAAAATAAAGGCCAAACTGAAAACTAATGCAATCTGATATAAAAAATCTGAGTTCTGGAAATTCTGATCAGTAAACTATAAACACCATAAAATGCTCATAACTTGGTCAAATTACCTCCAAATGACGTGAAATCAGTTGCAATGATCTCCTGGAAGATAGGTGCCCATTCCATGATGAAGAAACAACAACAAATGATGAGTATTATTTTCTTAGCACAATTCCCAATGTTCCAGAATGGTACGGCCTTGAACAAGGGCGATTTTGACAAGTAAAAATCGTAAACTCAAAACTAAAATCTGAAACTCTCCAAAGATGGTCGCCTTGGGTGTAGGAATGGATTGGAAAAGTACCCACAAGCAAATTAAATTCACTCCAAAAGCTGTATGCAAAAACCACCTTTAGCTGTGACTGTATCAGCAACTTCAAAACTGAAAATTTCATCAAAATCTTCAACTATTGAGCTCAATCTGCTAGTCTGATTTGAGAAGCAGCAAATGACCAACTAGGTGTTGTATTTCAAACACGAAATTGGATTGGAACTAGGAGGTAAGCATCCCTCGAAGTATTAAACAAGTTGTCATTTCGACAGCATAACATTAGCATAAAAACATTGGATACCAAGGCTGGAGCAAAAACCTTCACTATATAGAAGCTCACAAAACTCTTCAAATTCCTGAGAGAGCACACCAAAAGACACAAGAGTCTTTTGAAATTTCCATAAACAATTAATTCTCAAGATGAATTTACTATAAATAGTAAACTCCCTGAAATGCCATAGAACCTCAAAACAAGGAAACCCTAATTTTACCTCAGACAAGCCTACGAATTTCTGGAAATAGGCTAAAACCAAATGAAGAGCTAATGGCCAAAATGGGGACATTACAATGTTGTAACTAAAGAGAATCCAATAGCATGTCTAAACTTATTAACAACTGTTTCAATCCAACATTAAGGAAGGTCAATAGATCACTTCACTTTTAGGAAGGTGTTTGAGATCCCTCTCTTCCAGTGTTACAAGACTTGGACTTGGCAAGCTAATTTTTTATCAGAATTCAAACTTGGTGCCCAAACTCAACAAAGACTCAGCAAATTGAAAAGCCCAAGAAATTTAGAGATTTTTAAGGATTTAAAACTTGTTTCATGCACCCTTTAATAAATAAACCTTAAAGACATAATAACCTCATTA
The DNA here is from genome assembly GCA_007258455.2 of Sequoia sempervirens. NCBI lineage: Eukaryota > Viridiplantae > Streptophyta > Pinopsida > Cupressales > Cupressaceae > Sequoia > Sequoia sempervirens. The sequence continues at coordinate 22,103 of VDFB02040259.1, read as the reverse complement.
AATAGAAGCTTCTTTGATCACATACACAAGTATACATCGATCACATAAGTTTAAATGCAAATTTTAGCTAAAGGAAATAACACATTTAGATATATAAATATTGTCAAATGTATATAATACTCATGCAATATGAAATTCATGGCATCAAAAGTTTCAAACAAATATCAAAACAAAAGCTAGAAGTCTATGGCTCAAAAGAGTTTGCATGACTCAGCCCTCCTACGCGGGTGTTTAAGATAGGTCCTAGATGATGATGCAGCCATGATATCTTCCTATGTCTTAGTGACACCCACACCAACATCCAAGGTGTCTGTGCATGCTCTATCCTTCTCCTCTGCCATGGCCACTGCCACTACCTCTTTATCCACCTGGTCAACCCAATCAAGGTCCTCATCACTAAGATAGGATCCTCAGCCTCAGTGATCCAATCTGATTGTGGATCAACCTTCTCTACTTTGATGGGTTATAAGTCACTGCCTAAAATCTGTTTGTGGCGAAGGCAAAGGTTGTAATTAACATAAACTAGATCATTCAACCTCTACATTGGCAATCTATTGTTCTTCTTGGAGTGCATGTGCTCAAACATACTTCAATTGCGCTCACAACCTGAAGCATTGCATGGTCGGCTCAATACTCAAACTGCAATCCTCTAAAGATTTGGTACCTTAGCACCAAATATTTCCCACCATGCATCTAAGATGAGAAAAATAAAAAAATCAATCTCATTGTCCAACTTTAGGTTTCAATATTTAATAATAATATAAAAAAGAGAAAAGTCTTAATTTTTGAACTTAAATTATGCTCTTAATAGATTTTAGAATGACCAAGTTCTAGGTATCCTTGAGGCTGAATTTTTGTTTGCTAAGGAGTCAAAATGCAAGTTTAGAATGACCGAGTTCTTGTACCTTGGTCATGTAATCAACTTGAAGGGTTTAAGTGTTGATCAAAAAAAGATCAAGGAAATTTTAGATTGGCCTCCACCTACAAATATTTCATAGTTGAAGGGATTCTTTGGTCTTTGTGGCATCTACAGGAGATTTGTGAAAGGTTTTTCACAATTGGCTACCCCACTTACTGATCTTACCAAAAAGAGGGGATTTGTGTGGTCTAATGCAGCACAAAAATCTTTCAACCAATTCAAGCAAATCCTCAGTACATGCCCTATTTTAGCCATGCTTGATTTCTCCAAGCCATTTGAGCTTCAATGTGATGCCTCTGGCGAAGGAATAGGTGTTGTACTTTACTACATTATATGCGTGATTGATCTTAGCTCAATGGTTTGTTCAAATTGAACAAAACCAGAATTAACATTGGAAAAATGGATAAAAAAGGACAAAAATGATGTGGAATAGAACTTACAAAGTTCATAAAGTCTGGTTATGATCTTGTTCAAGTAAAAAATCTAGAAAAAGAATCATAAAATATTTCATGTGCCCAAGTTGAAAAAACATCAGGCTGAGAAAGACTTCAAAATTATTTTCATTGAGATTGAGTTTTTACAAAGTCACATCTGCTGCCCCAAGATTCAATTATCTAGATACTTCGTGGCAAGTCAACGGGTCACTTGATGACAAACAAATCACAAAACAATTCTAGCTTGTTTTAACCAATCATCACTCAACATGTCAACCAATTGTTAGTTATCAAAACCTTTGGCAAGTTGAGTAAACAAAGATTCAACAAGGTCACAATAGTCATGTCAAATCAAAGTCATCCTTATCAATTTTGAGCTTGAGGCATATTGAAAATAGTCATGTGGCAAATATGTTCCACGGCGTTTCAGGGACGGGGACAGGGGGATGGCAGGGGATGCATTTCCGGAACATCCCCTAGGGGGCCATTTTTAGGGGACGACAATATACAAATTTATATATATATATATGAATTTTTCAAATTTATTAATATATTATAGAGAGAGATATGTCAATAACTGATAACAACAATATCAATATGTAAATAAATCACGAGAGCAGTAGTATAACAACATAATCAATGTCAATAAAGCATTATAACAGCAGTCTCAAACATCAATAAAACCATGTTTCAAAAGTAAGAAAAACAAGAAAACCCCAATAGTGCAAATCTCTTAGGTAGAGTACATAACTTCTTAGCCTTGGATGCTGAGGCTTCTTAGTTATTCAAACTACTCTTAACACACAAAGAAAATTACCCTAAAGATGGATCAAGAAGTATACTTCCTAACATTGGTAAATAAAAGTACACAGGTATTTTATCCAAAAGAGCTCCAACAAACAAGCATGCAGTGTGGAAGCCTCAAATTTCTTACGCCTATAACATTCTTCAAAGTACTACAATGGCTTATGGATAGAAAAGTAGGGTAGAAAGCTACTCACACATTGAAGACACACAAGGAATATAGTAACATGCACAAAAAATATACAGTACCATACACACAAAATATATGCAACTCTAACACAAACAGATACAAACAGAAAATATACAGTAACATACACACAAAATATATGCAAATCTACATCAAACAACCATAAAAGCATTAGTTTTTTATGTTATTTTTGTTACTGAAGTGTTCGTTTGTTTGGGGATGGCTAGCTGTCCTCGGGACGATGAGGGATGTCCCCAACGTCCCCCAGCCATCCCCAAATCGACGGGGACGTTTCCGACCATTTCCTATTGATTTGCTTGGTTAGGGGACGGCAAGGGGGCGTCCCCTTTGCGTCCCCCCGTCCTGGGAATGGTTGGGGACGAGGACGGCCCCTTCTGGAGCAGGGGACACATCCCCGTGTAACATAGGGAAAATCCAATCAATTGGAAAACCAGCATTTCCAGTTGTCGCTTCACTACACAATTAAATACTGTTGTACCCAAACCAAAAAAAATTTGCTTCATTAAGGCATTTTGCTTAAAAGAGTCTAAACTTTGTTAAAATGATGTCAAAATACAATTTTTGGGCAAATCAAATATGGGTTTTGGTCAGTGCCATGTCAGTCGTCAACAGCAATTGGTCAGTACCTGGAGGTCTGTTGGCGTAACAACTAGCACCTCTGGAGTAAGAGTTGGTACAGACAGCTATGCACACTACACAATGAGTGCTCTTCAAATTAGGAGGGGAAGCTCCCTCGTTGTGCTTGACAAAAGTACTTGCAAATGGAAATAAACTAAACTATATCCTATCTTTTTGTTTCAGCTGTAGAGGTACAAGGCTTTCTCGAAAACTATATACGTTGCAGTTGAGAATTTTCTGGTTTCGCAGATTCACTAACTACAACTAAACTTAATTACTTAATTCTATCCAATCTCCTCAAGAAAACAGAGCATGAGGAAACGGAGCAAGGTTTGCCTATCAGACGATAAACGAGTATAGATTCTCAACTTGAAGGCAAGGTGGCACATCTATCAGCTCAATCTAAAATAGTTTATTGGTAACAACAACACACGATAAACTGAATACGGATTCTCAACTTGAAGGCAAGGTGGCACGACTATCAGCTCAATCCGAATAAGTTTATTGTTCACAACAACATACGATAACCAAGCGCAGATTCTCTACTTGAAGGCAAGGTGGCACAACTATCATCTCAATCTGAACAAGTTTATTGAACACAAAACAGATTTATCTAAACTAAGGAAAGAATTCACCATTATAATTGCATGAAACCCTATGTGGCATAACAATTCATTATAACAGCAAAAACGCATGAACAGATACAAAAAGAGTAATATTGAGGACAAGGTAGGCGCAGCATATATTTCTCTCGTGCAAAAGTTATTTACAAATCAGCAAAAGCTCTTATTTATATACATCAAGGTGTAGGGAACCCTAAAATCACCTTGAGTCAACTACAGTCTTGCAATACATGCAAGATTTATTGCCAAACCCTAATAAAGCAAACTATATAGTTAACTGGAAAACTACCATCAGTTAACCGATACATTTAACCTAAATGGACAATGTGCAAGCACGCACGTCCTTATTTAAAGCAAAGTTAACTGGACACTACCTTCAGTTAACTGGAAACCCTAACCCTAACTCTTGTGACGATAATTCCAAGGAAGAGATAAGCATGTGTGAAATCAGCGAGTGAACTCAAGACTGAAAGTCGAGTTAACTGCTGCTCATGACTCAACCCTCGAAATTAACTGCAGGTTCCAACTGGCAGATCACTCCATGTCATCTCAGTCTAACACTTCGACCAAGAACTCGTCAATCTCTCTGTCTTCAGGCACTTTGATGCTATCCAAAACAACAGTCTGTTTCTTCAGTTCTTTGCCACTTTCCTTGACTGTATGCATGCCTTCTCTGACATCTTCAGTCGCCTTTCTGAGACTAGCTGAAATAACTGAAATATTCTCCAACTTAGGCGCCATAGGCTCTCCTTCAAAGTTATCACGAATCAGCTTTTCGAACTCAGCTTGTACTTTGTCCAACTCAACATACGTGCCATCTTCAAGAAGATAATGACACGGAATTTGAACAACAAAACCACTGACAAGTGCAAGTACTCCAACCACATCATCTTTCATTGAAAACAACTTGGTAGAAACCTTTTCGCATATCTCCATTTTGAGAAGGTGCTGCTCTCTCCAAGTAAAAACCTTCTCTTGATCTTCATCAATCTCCAAGGCATTGTATGCAACTGACAACTAAGACACAAGAACACAATCCTTGGCTAAACCCTCTGCAACCGAAACTTCGAGCAACTGAATACCTTGACGAAGTCTATGTACATCACTCCTCAACTAATACAAATCTGCAAGAAGACGTTGACCTGTAGCAACTAAACTTTCAATCCAGTTGTCCAAAAGTCTGCCATGACTGACTAACTGATCCAACTTTCATTGTTCTGCAGGTGTATTCTGAGGAAGAACAGGCGCTCTACTTGAATTTCCGTGAACAAGATCAGAAATATACTGACGAAGTTGACTATTTTCAGTCTTAAGCAATGCCTTATCCTCTCCATCCTTCGTGATGCGTTCTTCAAGATTATTGGTGACAATCTTGAGAAGAGTCACGACTGTCTCTCGAGTGGTCCTGCCAAGATTTGCCTTAGTAAATGTAAAGTCACCAACTTCGACTTCATCTAGGCTCTTACCTTCTGGAGGAACAGCAACTTCTATAACAATCTCTGATTCTGGAGTCTTTTCAATATGCACCTGTTTCTTGATTTTCTTGTTCGACCTTCTCTGATAAGGATCACCGAACTCAGATAAATCAAGGTTATATGAAGGTTCTCGCCTCTGTCTCCCCAAAGACCTCTCGAGCCAACAAGACTGAACAATATTTTCAATTCGAGGAGAGACTGTCCCCGATGTATCAACTTGTGGTGGTTCAGTTGTCTCCAATCCTACTTGAATTGGTGTCTCAGGCTCAGAATCTATGTCAATAGGTTGTATGTGAGGCGAACTAGGAGGTTCAATGTGAGGTTCAGCCTGAATGACTGTCTCTACTGGAGTCTCAGGTACATTCTCAACTTGCTTCTGCTTCCTCTTACCAGTAGCTCTCTTCCCCGTGTTTCCACTGAGTTTAACTCCTTCAGGAGGCATCACAATAGCCTTGACCCAAGGTCTTGACCTAGAAGTAGAAGATAATGAAGAAAAATCCTTTGGCGGCTCTGTCACAGGGACTGACTTTCGCTTCCGTTTACTTTCCAAGAACAACTTGCTAGTCTTGATAACCGATCTTGAAACCTCCTCAATAGAAGTATTCTCCTTAGCATACCAATCTGGTGAGCGAAGTGGCTGCCGAGCAATTTGATCTCTGACATATGAATTGAGAAGAACTTCTCCATCATCATCCGATAGACCATCAACATCTTCTGATAGGTAATCAGAGAGTTGACCGATAGTGAGTCTACAATAGTGACGACGATGAACCTCGAATTCATCCTCACAATTAGCCCAGAAATCTTCAAGTGTTGGCTTATGTGCAATCCCTCGCTCTAACCTGTCTGCATAATGACCCAGAGGATCATAGGAACGCCTCTCAGTATGAGTCTTAAGTTTGAACCTTTCTATCTTAGTTGACATAAGCTTGGCATCTGTTGCCGCATTGCATGTGAAAATTCCCAATGTAAATGGAAAATTAGCCGCAGTCTTATGACGATTGCGAAGAAAGAAATGAACATGTTGCATCTGCCTGAGAAACTCCATGAAGATGATCTTGTCTGAAGGATACCTTGGCAACATCAGGGGCTCTCCAACATATCCATAAACCCGGATATATGTGAAAGTAGGGAATTGGATAAACCAATCCGCCCAAGTCTCCATTGCTGATTTTGCCTCGGCAGAAATACAAATGTGCATTTCGTTGTCAAGATCTCTAACTGTCTTAATAGAAAAGTGATCATTCACTGCTCGGAAGTCTTGCTCGGATTGAGAGAACTCCAACTGAGGATAATATTCATGAACACGTTGAACACCGAGAGTGCCATTAGTTTTCAGATGCTTGTAGCTGCCTTGGAATGCAACTAAGTAGACCAAGTATGATATCTGTTGTGACCTTTTCACACATCGCCCCATTCAAAATGGGGACCCCCTAATTTTTGCTCCATTCTGTTTTTTTTTTTTGGCTTTGGTTCTTCTCTCTCTCTCTCTGTCTTTCTCTTTTCTGTGGTCTGCCTTTCCGAGGACGTTCCCGTTTGTGAGCTTAAACGCAAGATTTGGCCAAGTCTGAAAATTAGGGTTTCATCCTTTTGGTCAATCTGAGGTCAAACGAAGTAAATAAATTGAAAATTGAGATTGACATTGATGTCAACATGCTTCCAGCAGGCTTCCACTGAAATTTCATCAAATTCTGACTACTTACTATTTTTAGTAAGTGTGCAATTACAGGCAATCCTTCAGCATTTTTGAAATTCCGACAGTCACACTGTGTCCAGAACACATCAAGCTGCTCATGTGCAAAATTTGAGCCGAAACAGACAACTTTCTATTTTTAGCAGTTTAGCTTCCGGAGCAGATTTCAGGGCTTGGATGCAGAGTTTTTCAACGCATGTCTGCATATTCCTTCTGGGTTTTCAGAGACCTTCGCGACGATATAACATGCAAAATGAGACGACAACTTTCAGAGTTCAGCCTTCCGAGGCTATTTTTAGGGTTTGCATGTCAGGGTTTTCTTTGCATGTCGGCATATTCTTTATGGGTTTTTTGAGAGCTACACAGTGATGTGACATGCAAACAGAGATGATCACTTATTAAGGAACTTGCTATTTTTAGCAGGTGCATCCCGGCAGCCGCCTCCTAGCACTTTAGAATCATGAGCTGATCGCAATGCAACAAAAACGAAAACAAACGGAGACCATTTGATATGCATGCAGAACAAATTAGGGTTTCCAGCTTCGGGGCCTAAAAAGAAGGGTTAAAGGTCAAAATTTTCGAAAACCAGTGTAAACCACCGTGATCAGCATCCTGCAGGCTATTTGCTGGTAAAATTTGAAGACAAATGGAGCACTTACTATTTATAGTAAGTCGTTTTGGAAACAGGCTAAAAATTGCAAATCAGTTGCATGCGCTGATGTCAGCAGGATGGTCACGTGGTGAGGAACGCGTCATTCAAATTTCAAGTCGATCGGAGCTATGGAGGTATCAGAAGCAAGCAGTTACTATTTATAGCAAATCACCTTCAAAAATGGGCTAAAAATAGCAGTGTCAACAGGATAACAAGGTCGCAAGGATGCAGTGTTTGAAATTTCAAATCATTCTGAGCTTCAGAGATGCAAAAATTGAGAGACTTACTATAAATAGTAAGGCACAGAGAAGCTGGCGAAAACGAGAGAAAAATTTCTAAGTCTGGAAGTTCATCCTTCACCACCTTCAAAATGCGCCTACCCTCAAGGAGGAAGTTTAAAAATATTCTAAGGCAAAATTTCGTCCTCCTCACCCATGAAAATGCGCCCATCCTTCATCAAGGCAAGAATACGCCCATGCAACAAAAGTCAAAGAAGGTCAATATTTTTCATCCTGTAGCTATGGCAAAATGCGCCCACCTTGAAGCATGAAAATTGAAAAAATTTCTAAGTATTGAAGTTATCCTCCACCACCCCTCATATGCGCCCATCCTGCACATAGGTGGAAATGCCCCCAAGTTCAAAGAAGTCAACAAGTCAACAAGTTTCATCCTGCACATATGCTCAAATGCGCCCAAAAGAGGGCATGTAAGGACAAAAAAAGATAAGCTGAAAGGTCACAAAAGGACGTGGTTACTAGTTTCATCCTCCTCTACATGAGAAATGCACCCAAAATGAAAAGAGTCAAAAGGGTCAACGACTTTCATCCTTCTCCCCATGTAAAATGTGCCCAAATGAGGTCAAGTGAAGACAAAAACGGGGAAGTTGAAGAGTCATCCTTCATGCAAGCCAAAATGCGCCCAAGTTGAAGAGAGTAAAAGTGAATGTAGGGTGGTGAATAAGGTAAAGGGTGAAGTGAAATACTCCAAGGCGTGGTGAAAACAAGGTAAGTGCTAGGCGTGGTTATTAATCTGCTTCAAGTGCTATGTGCGCCCAAGGTGGTAAGTGCCAAGGTGTTAGAAAATATTGCAAGGTGGTGAAAATTAATGTTGCCTAGGCGTTGGAAGTGAAGTCTTCTAGCAAGGGTAATGTGCGCCCAAGACACAAAGAGGAGAAATTTAAATATGCTAGGGTGATGAAGTGAAAACAAAATAAAAGGCGTTGAAAGTGCTAAGTGTTGAAGATTTTTTTTAAAACAAGATGAATATTCCTCATGAATTGTGATGTGCGCCTAAGTACAAGGTGATGAATAAAATAAAACATGTTGGGCGTGATGTGTTTTGAAAGAAAATTTTCTGAGATAAATGGACAAAATTTTCTCACAGGCAAGTTGATTGAGTTGAATATAAAATTTTCCAAGGCGAAATTTTCAAAAAGTTTTCAAGATGATTTAAAAAATTTCTAAGGCAAAGTATTTTCTTCCTTAGAAAATACGCCTAGACTCTGGAGATGATAAAATTCTTCCTAAAGCACGAGCAAATTTTCCAGTGATGAAGTCAGAGATATTGGCATTGCAGGACGAATTAAAAAATTTCCGAGTCAAAGCAACAGGATGTTCACAGAGATGAAGAACGGATTTAAATTGATTGAATAATATTTTCTAAGGTTCAAAATTTTAAAAATTTAAATGAACCCGTTCGTTGAGTACCCATGGATTTGACAAATTCTCGAGAAAATTTTCTTCTGGGTACTGGACGTTTGGGATGAGAAATGGATTTATATGTCTTCCGCACTTCGCCAAGGCCTTCAGCATGAAGAATTTAACCAGTGCTCAAATTGTGAAACTTTCCCAAGAAAAATTTAAAATCTTCTAAGGCAAATTTGAATAAAATGATTTTTGAAAGGAGAATGCTTTGAACGATGAATTCGAAATGAGTTGCCTAGATGATTTTAATCCAGTTCTTCACAGATGAATTTTCCAGAGCGTCAGAGATGATTCAAATTTAAAATTTGCAAGACAGAGCTTCGGCTGGGGAATTAAATGGATTAAAAGATAAAATTTAATTAAACATTTTCGAAAGTAAATTGAAGGATGCCAGTCAAAGTTGAACTTCTAGAAGGGAGAGATTCTCAGACAAGTGTCAAAAATGCCAGAGAGGGAAATTCAAATGAAGTAGTGGAAATTTAATTCACTGGCTAAACTTAGCCTCTTATAGAAATCGATTTTCCTAGAAGAGCTTAGAGTTATTCACTTCTTTTTCACAGTTGAGGAGAATTCAATTTGCTCTGAGTTAGACATTGCAGTGAATTGTTGAAGACTGAGGCCTGAGAAGTTCGAAATTTTGCTGAAGACTGAAGAATTTGTTGAAGGCTGAAATTTGTGAGTTGTTGGAGCTGAGAAAGTGCGCACTTGCTGAGTTATTTGCTGATTGAAGAGGTGTGAATTTACTTGAGTTGTTGCTGAAGCTCGATTTTGTTGCTGAAGTTTAAAGTTACCAGTGCAAGTGAGGAAATTTCGATTTGAAGAAGATTATATTGCTGAAACTAAGGACGCCTTGAAGTAAGAAATTTCAAAGAGTATATTGAAGTGCGCACTTGCTGATTTGCTGAGTGTGAAGTACGAATTTACAAAAGTTCAAGTTGCTGATTGAAGTTGCTGAAAGTAGTGAAGTCGCTGAAGCTTACTTAGAAGTCTTTTCTAAGTATTGAAGTTCAAAATCTGTTGAAGAGAAGAAGCTGAGGTTTGCGAATAAGAAATGTTATTGCAGCTTCTCAAAGTCGACTGGCAGCGCCTACACAATGTTGTATTTATTTTATGAATTAATTTGCTGATGGATGTCTATTATTTTGCAGATTGCTGAAGCAAGGACAACTGGCAAGGACAATAATGGTGCATCCAGACAAGCTGTTATAAAGAAACTGAGCAAGACATTCATGCCAGAATCAAAGTTCACTTCGAAGTTGGGCAAGCTGACCGATACAAATTTAGGCTCTGTCAACTTGGAGACTTTCAGGAAAAGAATGCTGGGATTTGGTGGTCATCAACCTTCGAGCACTTCACGCAACATCATTCGAAGTGGGTTATATGCAGCTGTTGGTTTCCCACCAGCCATTCAGTGTTCAGAACTGATGATGGAATGTGCCAACTGTTATGAAAAAGATCACAGATCAATCATGTCACCAGATGGACAAGTGCTCGCCAACCTCACTCCTTCAGCTATTGGCGAGGCTTTTGGAATCCCAGTGCACAGGGACATGATTTACAAGTCCAGGGAACGAGTTGAACGAATGTATGCTTCAGCATTCGAGAGATGTACAGCGACAATCAATACTCAGTGGATGAGCAACCCTAAGCCCTCTCGGACGAAGTTGCCAAAGCAAATCATAGCTGATGACTTGAAGCAGGAGTACTGTGATCTCATTATGATGCTGAGCAGAGTTGGAGGTTGCCCGCAGTCATTTATTTTCGAGCCATGGATGTTCTATTACATCAACCTCGTGCTAGAAGGAAAAGATTACGTCAATTGGGCTGCAATGATCAGTGACCACTTGCACGAGCAGCTCCTGAGCTTAAGAAGAACGAAGACATTTTATATGAGCTCTTACATCATTTACATGCTGGCTCGTATGACGAAGTATCGGGGAATTTCATACAAGGAACCTGTTGGTTGTGGCTCTCACCAGTTTAAAATTCACAAGGCTTGTCCGCAGTTGCACCTGACTAGTACTACTCACTACAAGCGTGCAAATGACGCCTTCACCATGCACATCACGAGAACACTTCAGGAGTGGATGCACCACAGGATCTCGAGGGAAGCCCAAGAATTGATTGAAAGGTATGGGTGCTGGTTTATTCAGTTTCCGAAGTTTTCTGTAGAAACCCTTGTTCTAACTGATCTCTGAACTGTCTGTGTTTTTGTTCGTTTTTTTGTGTATTTTGATTTTTTTGGGTTTTTGCATGAAATAAAGAACAATGCGATTTTGGAAGAAAAATGATATTAAATTTCCAATAAATACAATAAGGGTAAAGCTTTTGTACAGCAGCAAGCAATTAAAAAGTACGGCCCTTATTAATGTCTCCAGATCTCATGAAATTTAGCGCCTGTAAAGATGAATCTCTTCCGAATGAATACACTGAAAACCCTGAATATATTTTGCCTGCGATGCTCTGTGATAACTTCTGAATAAAGCTATCTCTCTAACTAGCAATAGATCAACTGATATTTCACAGCCTCTGAATTGCACACATTGAAGATTGCACGTTCTCCAATGCAAGTTGAAAACTGGAACCCTTGGCTCTGTTCTCAGAAGGAAAAACTCAGCAAAAAGTCGACTTCAATAATCATGGCTCGAATTCCAAAGAGAAACCCTTATATTCCTCAAAAGCTCGAATTTTTTCAATTAGGTATCATTAAAATAAATTTGAACTTTTCTTTTTAATATTTCAATAGTTTTCAATCACATTTTTAATTATAAATTATAATTAAAAATGGCCCCTTCAATGATGGTCGACCCCCTTCAACAAAATCACTTAAGTTATAATATTTAAAATATTATAACTTTATAATATAAGCTCCGAATAATTAATATTTAATTAATCAATTAAATATTAATATCTCCCTCAAAATATATCCGATTCACGAACCGACTGAAGCTGGCGAATAAGTGAGTGATTCTGCACATGACCAAACCATACTGCTAAAAATAGCAGGGGTGCCTCGCTGAGTGCCAAATACTGCTAAAAATAGCAATTCAGGCAAATGGTGTCCGAATGAGCCCGAACAAAAGCCAACTGGTAAAACTCTGACAACCGAAGCCAAGCCAAGCTCCATCAAGACCCTCTATCCATCCTATCAGCCTACGAGGGTCGCATAATAGGCTAATCATAAGCTCTGAGAGATGTCAACTGGAAGGGGACATGACATTTTCTTACATAAGGCTGCAAGGATTTTCGTCATATCCATATAGGCTGCCTAAGTACCCAACCATCAAAATATTGATGTTAGAGATATCTAGGCAATTGGTTGCCTACGATAAAATTCAGAAGAAGAAGAAGAAGGGAGGTGTTGACTTCCCAATTGTTGGTGGCAATCTGTATGAAGTGTGTCCTTCATTACAAAGTGCCAGGAGTAGTTTGAGTGGCGCCTGGGCTTACCACTTTTCATTTGGTTGACTGCCTGGCGCATTATGATCCGCATAACAATATCAAATGGGTACTGTCAGAGGAATTTAAACATAAGGCAAATATTGAGGATTATTGGGCTGATGCATCGGACGAGGCTGAAGTCAAGAAAAGAATGTTCTCTAGGTTGCCAATAAACATGATCAGGGAGTGTGAAGTCATTCTGGTACCAGACCAGGTAAATGAGGACATGGATGTTGTCCATCCACTATGCAAACGTGGAGAGATACTCCATTTAATTTTGATTGGTCGTAACCAGGTTGCGTATTTGACACTTATTCCAAATTGGCATTCACTAGGCACAGTTGATAGGGCGGTGAGTGATTAGTGAGTAGGTCGATTGCTGACTTACAATTGACAGAGATCACAGGACACCCACCACTGCAAGAAGAAACAAATCTCACAGGTCTAGAGTCTAGCGAGAGCCAGCTCACAGAGCCTGCTCACCGTGAGTCACGAGTTGCAAAGCTGAGTTTACCCACGCCATTGACACGCTTCTCCAAGTATGTGGAGGTCGCATTGTTTTCTCATCAAAGAAAATGCATCGAATGCAAGTGGTACAGAAAAATAATCAGCCTGGAGAGTTAGTTGGCTGTGAGCGTCAACGCACTCTAGTAGAGTTGATAGTGACCGGATGAGACTCTGCCACTGGACTTTCAGCTTGTGCAAGAGTTAGAAACTCGCCCGAGGATGATGATGATATAGTTTCGTAAGATACTCACCACTGAGGACGAAGAGCCCTACCAGAATGACGAGAAGGAAATGTCCAGAATAGAGGCTGGTGATGAACAAAGAACTATTTGATATACAGATACAGACCATTGGCTCTGGATAGGATGAGAAGAAGTTCACAGCAGATTGATCCAGCTGAGCCGAAGAGTTCTTGAACCGGATCAAAGGCTCATTGCTAGAGAGCACGTAGTTTTCAAAGATATCCACCGAGAGGATGGCTCAGACTTTCACGTGGCAAGGCTCGTGTTGATTGTGACCGAGATGAAGCACGAAACATGTGGGTCACAACTATTAGGACGCTCATTGTGCATGACATTGTAGAGGATGTGGATAATCACCTCGCCTCAAGGACATTATTTAAAAAGGAAGGAAAGTATAAGAACTGAAAAGAGAGGTAAGGCTTTTGATTGGATATAAAGTATTGTCTCATTCCCTTGTGTGGAAATCCAAAGGTGATAAGAGCTCACCCCGAGATACCTAGAGAGTTAATCAGTGGCTTGTTGGAATTAGGGAAGATGGCACAGGAGGCAGATAAGTGGGTCACGGGAGTTCGTGCTGAGACAGAAAAGTTTATGGAGGACCTTGCTCTTGCTTTTCAGCAGGCTTCTGGTATTTTGGCACGAATGGAGGTAGTTGATCAGGCCTGGGGAGATGCTTCTGTTTATCATAGCAAAGTAATTCAGCGGCTTGAGGCATTGAGGTATGTTCCTTTGCGATTGCTGATTGATGGAGGGGTCATTCAGGAGAATGACAGGTATGACTTTTCTAGATGGTATTCTTCAGCAATCACGGGACGTGGTTTCTTCGATGCAGCACAGGCGGATTCAACCAGGATACGAAAGGCAATGGCCAATATCATTGATGGAGCCCAGAATACCTTCGAGGCCATATTTGCTAGGCGGTTGAATCCAGATGAGGTGACTGCAGATAATTTGAGGGGTAGGCTGGTGCCTTTCTTTTCAGAGGTGAAGACCTTCGTGCAGGATGACTTTGAGAACACCTCCACTTTCTCCGGGGCTTTGATCCAAAGGCCACAAGACCTCGGCCGCCAGAAAAATCTTGTGCCCTGCATGAGACATCATCACAGCAGTAGAGTTCGATTGCATTCCACCCATTTCATTAAGGAGGCTGAGGTTGTACTTGGCAGGTTCATTGAGTTTGCAGCCAGAGAGAAGGAGAACGGGAATGCACTACCGGACGATGATCTTCTAGAAGACTGATTATGGGCATTAATTGCCTTTACTATTTTGGGAGTGAGTGGGAATCTTTGCTCATTTATTACACCACTCTCCCATTCTCGCGCTTTTAGGGTTAGGGCTGAGGTGGCTTAATCTTAGCCACTCTTTTGATTGTAACCCTAGCCGTCCTTTGGACTGGGCTATCTATAAAAGGGGGAGTCCCCCTCATTTGTAATTCATTAGAAATTAGACATCAAATTAGACTAGAGATTGGAGATCAGAGTAGAGGCATTTTGTTTGATAGTATAGCATAGTGTGGAGAAGAAAGAAAGTTTTCCCTTTGAAAACTTTTTTGTGGAGATTGTTGTGTAAAACTTTCATGATAATAGATCTTTTCATTGATGGTGGAATTCTTCTTTGTCATGGATAGCTAGCAAGGTCTCTTCATCCTTTCGGATCCAAGTAGCATAAAGTAGCATAATTTTCATTTCATGCAAGTAGTTTACTTTGGATGTGTGGCGTTTTATTGAGGTAGCTTTATTCCATTCCATACCACTAGCAACTTGTTGATGGCAAGCTCGCTTTGCGTGGTCAACTGGAGATTATCTCGAGTTTAACTTCGATTGTGATTTGTATGCTTATATGCGTCGTCTTGATGGTATATGTATGCTAAATTATAATCTGAATATCTCATGCCATCCCTTTCAAGATTGCACCAATTTTACTGAAGCTGTCCGACGTGAGGCTAGGTGAAATTCGGTTGAAGTCTACTGAAATCGAGCTCCACATCTCTTGCATTTAGAATAGAATATAAGTTTCTTAGGCCTTTCACTCATTTACTTTCCGCACATTTCTGGTTAACTTTAGGAAACTCGCTCTTCAAGGCCAAATCATTTGCACGAAAATCCCCTTTAAAGCATATATCTGTTGTTTACTGCAAGTATCCTGAACAATTGTGTAAGTCCCCTCGTAAGAAAAACAGCAATTCACATCAAACCAATTGAGGGTGTTCCAAGTATTTCGGAACCTTGGAGTTAAATGTATGATCTATCTCGCAATCTTAGCATGCAGGAAACTTTGTTCAAGAGAGGATAGGGTATCCGTTGGGAAACTTTGTTCTATGTTGGTGCGGTCGCAAAAACCACATCAACAATATCATATGAAACTCATGATACTTGAGAAAATTAGTAATCTGCTGATGTAAGCAATCACTAATCAACATAGCCCAGTCAAAATGTTTAGTGCCATCTACAATTCTGGAAATTAGGTAAAACATCCATGAACAGAATGTGCTAGCATCCTGTTGACCTGTAACTCGATTGAGCAAAGTTATCAAAACAGCAACCTCATCCTTGAATTCACCACGACCAACCTTTTTAGGCATGTTAGTCTTCTGAACTTTCAACCATTTCTGAGCCACCTTTCTCTGCGAACGTTGTTGATCTCCATTCCATATCTTCTCACAGGCCTCAATAACCACAGTAAAGTTATCTGAACGAGGAGGAATAGCAAAACATTTCTCTATGTCCTTCGGTTTGAGACTGCAAACAACCCTCCCATCAGCTGATCTAATTTGTTGTGAAGATGAATCATAATGCTTGATGCAAGCAAGAATGAACTCAAGATCAAAAATGGTAACAGGTATAGATGCCGCTGCCAGCAATCCGGAACGCTCAAGATTTCTCAACGAATTGCTGCTAACACCTTCCAGATTGCTCAAATTAACCACTGGATAAACATGATTTAGGTCTGTATCTGAAGTTTTGACAAAATTATGTATAAGAGCCGATTTGGCCTTATAATTAATGAGATTGAACTGCATTTTGAAAATGAAGACTTTTGATTGTAAAGTCGAATGTACTTGAACAACTTTCTGAAGAATTGAAAATCTCTAGACAAGGCTAAAAATAGCCTATGACGAAAGAAATTTTCGAAATTTTTCTGAAATGTGGGTTTTGTGCAAAATTCAATTCTAAGACAACCCAGATAGCTTGATTCTTGAAAAAATGTGTTTCAGGCCCACATGCAAAGAAATTCTTGGAAAAAAGCACAGAGCTTCAGAATGAAGACTACGGGGCGATTTTCTCGAAAAAATCTAAGACGTGGGTTTTGCTGCAAATACTGAAGTGTGCGAAACCAAACGATCAAACTCTGAAAATATGTTGAATTTCTTTGACATGCGAAGAAAGTACCTAAGATGAGAAATAGAAGAAATAAGACAGAAGATAGAAAGTTTTGCTTGTTCTGCTTTTGAAGAATTCGCCAATCTCTTTTCTGGAACTTGATGAAACCTGCACGCAAAGTGAAAACAAAGTCTGGAATCTTCTTCTTCTGAACAATCTGAATCCGTTGCTATGAAGAATGTTGAATTCTGACACCTGTAGCACCTTTAACTTGCTGCTCGCTCAAGAAGAAAGTATATTTCGAAGCTTGAGATGAAGAAATAATGGACGCCAATGCTTGAATAAATAGATTTTCATCTTTGAAATTCGCACAAAGCATAAAACCTTGAAAAATGGCGCTTGGCTTATGATTGGACCTCATTTTAGTTAACTGAAACTAAAATATGCTAAATAAAGCACCATGCTTTAGGGTTTCCCTTTCAATCTTCAGTTGCAAATTTATTTAAAGCAACATGCGAATTTGACTTCAGTTGACAATCCTTGTTGAATTCGCCATCATTCAAAATTCACTAAATTTACAATTTAAGAATTAAAGCGTCCCTTTTAAGACTTCAGTTGACATTTAAAAAGTGAAGCGCCAACTTCAACCTCATGCTTTAATTCTAAATATGGCGACCCTTTTAAGACTTCAGTTGACAATGAATGAATTTGCCATACTTCACAAAATCATGCTTCATGCTTTAATATGAATATGGCATCCCTTTTCATAACTCCAGTTGACAATGAATGAATTCGCCAACTTCACAAAATCTTCACAATTCAACCAAAATTCACCATGCATGCAAACTCAAGTTGACTTTCAAGCATAATCTTCAGTTAAGTGAACATGCAAACAAGTTAACTCAACATGCAAAGCTGTTAACTGGACATGCAAACTAGTTAACCTGACATGAACCGAAGATCACCCAACATGCCAATATATGAACTTCAAGATGACAACTCAGAATTGCTCACTTAATCAAGTCAACTCAAGTTATATGCACTAATCAACTTATTTCAAACTCAACTTTGACCTCTTGCTTAATCGCACTTAGCCAATTTTCGCAATTTGATCAACCTTTCAGACTGCTCATCCCCCGACCGCTGACCTGACTTCCACCGATTATCGCCGACAGTGCACCATGAAAGGTGATAAAACTGGCCTGAAGATACCTTGAGACTGCAGACCATAAAACTAACATCTGAAGCCTCAAAAATCCAAGCGCCTTTTTCAAAAGCTACGCTTTTTCTCAAACTTAGTCAAATTTCTCCATCTCAATCTCGTACGAAGGGAAAAACAAATCCTTCATAACTTCTGTTTTACCAATTTTCAGGACTGAATCACAAGTTCACTGCGGAGCTGACTTCATTCTGCACGACAGCTGCAAAGGCACATTTCTCTAGAAAACTTCATCTGAGGGGTGAAAATAAAGGGCGCCTTTTTGAAAAGTTGCTCTTTCACTCCCAGACTTGGCCATTTTTGGAACTGACCAAAATATCATTAAAACTCCGACTGCAAGCTGCTGAGTCATCTTCTGATCTGACGAAGACAGGCAACGGAAAGCTGAACGTAACACGAACAGATTAAATATCTAAGATCATCAAAAAGAAGGCATTAAAGGCTTGAAAAGCTCAGGCGCCTTTCTGAAAAAGTGCTCTTTTGCTTTTTCCTTGATATTTTGACTAAGATTTGACCTTATGTTTGACCTCCGGTTCAGGCACTTCCGCAACTCAAATTCACCCACTGACGGATGCGTCACGAAGCCTGAACAAATGTGAGATAAACATCCTGGGTGGCATTTAGCCAAAACCTTCATTTAACACTTCAAAAAGATGGGCGCCTTTTTCAAAAGCTGCTCTTTTTTCCAGTGTTAGCCAATTCTGGCTCTTCCCTCGTTTTGCGCTGTCTTCCGTAACTTGCACGAAATAGGTCCGTTTGACAAGCCTAATAGCTCTTTGCGAAGCTGATATGATGCCGGACAAATACCTGTTGGAGGTGACAAACCCTAAAAACAAGATCTGAGCCCCTAAAAGATAGGGTGCCTTTTTGAAAATGTGCTCCCCTCTTCAAAAAGAGAATTTTGATGATTTTCGTTCAGATTTTCACTTTTCTCAAATTTCTCCAGTAACAGACTTACATGACACTGACACCAACTCCATATTTAAAAACCCCAAAAACAACCTTCTGACATCACTTTAACAAGATTAAGACTCAATTAAGCAAAATGCCTTAGTGAAGCAAAAATTTTGGTTTTGGGTACAACAAGGTCAGAACCTGAACCTGGGACTCAAAGCAGGACATATTATGATGGAGAAGTGCTTCACAACAGAATTATACTCCTACAAGGTCAATTCAATGGCCAAAACAGTGTTTACGAGGGTAGAAACAAATGATGATATTTTGCAGAAAGCAGATTTGCGTCCCTATAGCCCAGGGGCGCCCTTCTTTTTGAAGGCTCAGATTTGGTTGCATCTGCTTGCAAATACATTCAATCTCTTCAGAATTAGTCCAACTTTTCGACGAGCTATCAAGCGAAGCCATCCGAAGTACGAAACTCTGACAATTGAAGTCAGAAGCGGGAGGTATGAGGAGGTTGCATATCATAGAGGTTGTCAAATTTTCAGTTTCTGCGCCCCTATAGCCCAAGGTCGCCCTTGAATTTGACCCCTCAGATGATTGAATCTGGAGTTTCCGTCTTCCAGAGATCTTTTCTCATTCAATTTAGCTACGCAACGCATCAGTCCGTGAGCTGATCCAACATTCTGAGTAATCATGGCAGAGCTTCTACCGAGCACGTAAAACAGAGGGTGGAGAAATGTAGAAATACACACCTGTACCTTTGTAGGCCAGGGGCGCCCAAACTTTAGGCCTGTCAGATGGGGTTTTTAGTAGACACAGTCTTCACGAGACTTGTGCGGAATTACTACAGCTATCCAACGAGTCCAGCTATCAGCCTCTGGGATTTGTCAAACGCCTGTACGTGAAAGGCTAGTATACAGTGCTGAAGAAATCAGACAGCCAGAAAAATGGCTATGGAAAATAAACATCCCCTAGGAAAAGGCGCCCTTCTTTTTGAGGTCTTACAAGCAGTTTTCTTGCTTCGTCACCTCCAGAGACATCTCTTGTAAGTTGTTCTAGCTACGCAAAGAGATTGACAGTGCACGAATCGGAGCACTCCAACTCCCGGTGTCAAGGGTCAAAGTATGACATCCGGATGAAAGTTACACTTTTGTCAAATTAGTGATTGCGCCTTCAAAGGCTAGGGGGGCCCTTGCTTTTGGGGTTCCTAATGCAACTTTCAGGTGCCTTACATACAGTCGTTGATTGCGGAATTCTTCGAGTCACACAATGAACCTATCATCCAGTAAGTAGGGTTCATCGTTTACCAGTGGTGGCAGTTTGAAGTATCAAATGGTAGACCGGAGAAATGACCAAATCTGGAGACCTTGCATCAATTTAATCAAAGGCGCCTAATTTTTTGAGGTGTAAAACGTTGATTTTAGTAGTTGCAACTCCCAGTAGACATTTCATCCTTGCTCTGATGACTTCGCGATGGATATCTCAGTTTAGTCACAGCATCACTCAGGCTCTCAGAAATTAGAGCTAAACAGGGACAACTGTAACTTTCAGTCAACTATAAAGTAGGAAGTTAGTAAAAAATCTCGTAACTCTTGTAAATGGACGCCTGAAAGGTCAAATAAGGACTTTTTGGAATCAGTGGATTTTGCTGAGTGCATCCAGATGCTGAGATTTTTGTTAACTTATTAAAATAATATTTAATTCAATTTTTGCATGCAAAGCATTAAAATGGCAATTTTCTTCAATAATTAGATATTGGCGCCTCTTTAAGTTGAATTACAAATTTGCATGTAATGGTAACTAAATATTTTAATATTATTTTATCTCCAGGACTCCGAATCAGTGTCAGTCGAACTAGAGGGGGGTCCAATCAAAAGACTTCTTTTTAAAATCAGGGTTTAAAGCTTGAAGTGGCACCATAATGCTACGATTTTCTCTTTATTCAACATGGCGTCCATTATTTCTCTCATACAACTTGAGCAGAAGGCGAATTTCTTCTTGAGATTGGCGAATTTCATCAACAGTCAATTTTTGAAGGCATCAAAAATATTCTTTTGCAGGTACAAGTCCAAATTCATCAGCAAACATCAAGACAAGATGGCAATTTTAGCAGAAGAAAAGCATTAAAAACTTCTATCTTCTATCTTAAATTTTTCTATTTCTCGTCTTAATTTCTTTCGCATGTTCGAGAATTCAGCGACTTTTGACAAAACAAATCATCTAGGTTGGTTCAGCATAGCTTCCTCTACAAAACCCATGTGTTAGAATTTTTCAGGAAAATTTACTCCAAAGCATCGATTCTTGAAGCTTTGATTTTCTTGAATGAAATTCCTATGCATGGTGGAGTAAAAGTCGATATTTTTTGAATCTGATGTTGCGGATTGTCTTAGAATCATCTTCTGGACAAAACCCATATTTCCGATTTTCTCGGAAAAATTGCCCCCCGCAGCCCCTACTGCCCCCATTTGCTTTTTTTGGAAAAGCTCTTGCATGTCAAGCTAAACGACGTTTTTTCGCAATTCTAACATATTATTTTCCGGACAAAACCCACATTTCAGAATTTTTCATGAAAATTTGCCCACCAACAAGATATTTTTAGCCTCAGCAGGTGACTTTTTGCTTTCCAAAGAAAGTTGTCAGAATATAGCCGAGTTTACAGTCAACAGGCGAGTTTTTTAGAGTGCAGTTCACTTAGACTGAATTCAAGACCAAATCAGTCTTAATTCATGATTTCATCAGAAAAGCTGACACCGATTTGTATCAAGTGCATTTGGAGGGTTGACAAGGCGTAGTCAGTCAAGTCCATATGGTTGCATGCCTCGTATAGCTGATTGTCTTCCAAGGCCAGTTGGGTTGATACCATTGGAATTTTGCATGTGCAGCAAGTTCATTTGCATTTCTCACAACCAGAGTGTTCACGGTCAAACTTTGCAGTTTTGTTATGCAACACTCTTCCATAGAGAAAAGCGTTACCAGTCAATAACTTCAGAGACATAAAGCCGCAGAAGAAACAGTGGCCATCACTTCAGTTACGGAGCCGCCAAAGTTACCAGTCAGTGAAATGCCAATTTAAGTGTGTGGAGATTTCCAGGATTGCTTGAGTTGCTGACAAGCAGTGAATTGGCAGTTATAACATGTGTTGCTCCTGATAATGATGCAGTCAACAACCTCGTGGAGGGGTTACTTGCTTGAGATCACAGCCAGTAAACTTCAGTTCCCACCTTTCAGGATAGCTATCAGACACAGTAGTTAACTCAACGCTTCTTTCCAAGTTAACTCGTTGTTCCACATTTCATTGCATGTCTATCTTGGAATTATCTATGTACAGTTGGAGTTTCATTTAGG